>JASDQU010106530.1:32027-63860 GCA_032191745.1 Picea mariana | reverse complement strand
TATACGCCAATTGGAAAATGGGAGGAGTCAAAATACCAAATTGTATATTTTATTACCTATGCTAAGTGGACAATGAGAGGACATATCCATGGAGTTTGTGCTAGGTTTTCCAAGAACACGTCAAAGGGATGATTTTATATTTGTTGTAGTGGATAGAGTTTTGAAGATGTCACACTTCATTCTATGCAAGAAGGCAAGCAATGTTGCATAGTTATTTTTTAGAGAAATTATGAGGCTTCATGTTTGGCCCTTGAACATCACCTACAATAGAGACACTTGATTTGGGTTATCACTAAACAATTGTTTAGAATAATTTAGAGACAAAACTTCAATATAGTTCTTCCTATCACCCCAAACATACATATAGATTGTAGACAACCAAAGCTTGGGAAATTTGTTGAGATATCTAAATATCCTAAGAGCATAACTTTGATATTGAACTTATATGCTATGATGTAATCTAAGTCTAAATCTGCTATGATGTTTACTTCGATATTGTGAAGTTCAAGAATGCATATTAAAACTTCAAAGTTACTACAAAAAGCCAAAATGTCTAATATTGTTGAGGTGGGCAGATCCATTCATATTTCTAAATGTTAAATATATTAAACATGGACATTAATAATAAAGTCCCCTCTAAGTCTAAGTCTACATCTGCTCTATGATGTTTACATTGATAGTGTAAAGTTCAAGGATGCATATGAAACTTCAAAGTTAGTACAATCAGCTAAAATGTTGAGGTGGGGTGATCCATTAATTATTCATGTTTCAAGATATTTAAACATTGAACTTGGACAGTAATACAGTTCCTGTCTAAATCTAAATCTGCTATGATGTTTACTTTGATATTGTGAAGTCCAAACGATGCATATAGAAACTTCAAAGTTAGTACAATCAGCCAAAATGTCAAATATTGATATGAGCCTTCAAGATGAATCATAGACCAGGGATTAAATGGGTTAAAATTCGTAGTGAGAATTAACAGTAAAATTGTAATTGTATTGTTCGGTTGCCCATCAATAGAGGTTAGGGAACTGTTACCTGAAATCTGTGGGCTTGGTTGGCCATAGCGGCATCATCTCTTGTATGGGTTGGCAGGGGTAGCGGAGGAAGTCTCTCCAACTGAGGATTTTTTCTTCTTTAACATCGAAGCTGGTGGCATAGCGCATCAGACATTTGGGATCCGTAGAGAAGTACCGCATCTTCTCTTCCGTCGGAAGGAGGAAAAACTCTCGCGCCACTCTCATCATTTCTGCCATGGCGGACTCCGGAACGCCATGACTCTTCACCTGCAACCCTACAATAATTAATCTTCAAGTCAAACGAAGAAAGCAACAGAGAACCTGGCAAGGCATTACCTGAAAGAAACCCCATTGTTGGCATGCTTGGCCGATGGCCTCCACCACTGCAGCTCGGCCTTCGCCATCGCCTTGAAGGTGAGCGAGATCGATCATGGGTAGTTGATCCTCTTCATGTTGATGAGAATCTAACATCACAGGGCGCTGTTCGAGGGGTCTGATGTAAATTTCAGGGACGGCATGAATGCCAGCATCAACCAGGGCTTTTACTCCCCTGTAATGAGTAGGATATCTCTCATCTTCATTATTATTTGGCTCAAGATGTTCACTGGGAGAAGAGGCGGTCGTTGCGGCCATGGCTAGATAACACTGTCTTTAATGCAGAATTTGTAACAATTATATTGAATACTTATTGGAATGTTTTCCATTCCCTTCCTCCAGTCAGACCCCACGTGGATGGGAAATTTCCTGGTCAATCTTGAAATGAGGCCGCCTCCTCCATTAACAGCTGTAAGCAGCGTTTGGTCAAAAAATTCCTATTTTTTCCGTCAGAGAAATTATAGCACGGACATTGCCACTAATCCATTGAATCCAATAAAAGCTTCGATTCCATATTTCAACGAATACTTTATTACCACGTTGATCGTGTTCTACTAAATCTTCAAACTTTATTGACTGTGTTATGATTGAAAAATCATTATATATATATATAAAATAACCCACTGAAAAATCATTATATATATATATATATATATATAAAATAGCTATCATACCCTAAAGTAAAGAAGGTGAAAGGAATGCCGCAGAAAAAAAAAAGTTTCATATGATGTGAAATAAAGAGAAGACCTTTTTTTTTTTGGGTGGGTGGGTTGTGGGATATTATAATTTTATTGTAAAAAATTAAATAATAATATACATTCGTGAGAGAGTAGTTAATGAATAATAAAATTGCAATTTGGAAGAGTAATTATAAAAATGGAAAGTTTTGTATTGGTTGAAATATCTCAGTGTTTTAGTAAATAAGTTAATAAAATTGCAATGTGGAAGAGTAGTTACAAAAGTGGAAAGTTTTGCATTGGATGAAATATCTTAGTGTTTTAGTAACTAAGCAAAGCCCTCACATAAATCTAGAAGGTTATATTACTTAAAGATTAGAGATGTATTTGTTTTGGATGGTCTAGAAATAACTAGTAATTTATCTTAATCTCCTTACATGTATTTATTAATAATCTCACACACACATAAGCAAGAAATGTGGATGTGTCTATTACAAAATATTGGATGTGCGTACATTGCCAAAAGGTTTTCTTGTTTAATTATCTCCACAATCTTTGTTGTAAAGTTTTCCATCTCATGCTAAGGATTACAAATCAAATCTCTAGAATTAATAGCAATGTTTAGAAAGTATACAAAAATGTTGTGGATCACTCGAATGTGGAATTGGAGGAGAGTGCATTCATTTCCACTAATTAAAGCATTTGTTTTCTCACAGTGGTTTGGAGGTCTACATCCATATTCAACTTATCACAACATTTATCTTAAAAGCATAATCAAAACATCACATATGTTGTTCCTTAAGGATATCCAACAAAGATTTTAATTTCCTCTTATCACTCTTATTAGTCCTAGTTTGGTATATCCCTACATCAATCCAATAGATTCACTTGTGGGTAACAAAGTTGCAGTCAAAGTAGAAAAAAAGAAAGAAGGAACATGATTTAAAAACCATCAACTAATGCTAATATGTTTGTCAATACCTAATAGAAATACATGAGGAGATAAGACTATTTTTTTTCCTTGAAAAATAGCTTATATATTCACCAAATATACATGTTACATACAATCTAAATAGTTTGTTCAGAGTTTATTCTACTTTGAAAAAAGAACTGTCAAAACCAGCACATGTGTTGCTAACATCTCTACACAAAACTTAGCATACATTTATTGTCTATACTTAAAAACATTTTACTTCAAATTGCATTACAGACGAAACTCCATTGCTTCAGTTTCAACTCCATCGAAGTACTCGTAGTACCCAAATGCTCCTCTTTGCAACTGAAGCACTTCCTTTGATAATTTGTCTTTTTGTACACTGAGTTCTCTTAAAATATGATGGAATGAGAGCCACTTGAAGGATTGGAAACGCAACTTAATGTCTCTCATAATATTGGACAGGTTGACATTTTGAATAGATATTTTTCCTTGGGCCCAATCAATTGCCATTTTTGAGTCCCCCATTACCTGTATCTTTCTTATGTCCTTTTGCTTTGTTGTTTCCAAAAGATTCCATAAAGAAATTAACTCGGCTCTGTTGTTGGAACCACCTCTAGGGGCATATATGATGTAGATGTAATGGTTTTTTTAATAAAAAGGACAACCCCAACTCCGCATGAAGGAGAGTGTCCCTCATTGGATCCATCAAAATATCCCCACGCCATGTCATAATCTAGTGTTGGGAGAACATGGATGGGAACTTTTGGGTCCTTAGGATCATCTTTGAATTATGAACCCTAACTGAGAGTGATGTAAGTTGTCACCTCTAGGGAAATCCATTTTTCTTTGAAAATGGTCGAGTTAAAAGCGCACCAGATGTTAGAAACCATGATCCTTGGAAAACCAGAATAAATATTCATGGCCCGATCTTGTATACATAGCTGATAAAACTCTTCCAAATTTTCCTTGTTCCATTCAGACCTGGAATTTAACTTTTCTTTCACCATCTTGGAAAATTGCCTGCATATGGGAAAGACACACAGAGGTGAGTAATTGATTCAACGTCATATTTACAAAGGGCACATCGATTAGGACCACACCACCCTCTTTTCAACATGTTGTCCCAAGTAAGAAGTTTATTGTTCAAGGCAAGCCAAAGAGTGATTTTTGATCTGAGAGGGGCTTTGCATTTCCATAACAACTTCCACCACCATTGTCGATGCACTGATAGTCTTTCTTCCTTCCAAGATTTGTATCCCAGTTTTGTCATGAAAGAACCATTTTTTTGGTTAAAGGGCCAACAAAGTGAGTCCTTGACCTCTTCATCTAGAGAAATGAAGTTTTCATGTAGTTGAGAGATAAAGGAATCCCATTCCTATTGAAGTTGTAAAGAGAGATCTGAAGAAATCGTGTATGTCCATCCTGATATTCCTCTAAGCTCGAGATCACCCACCTCGATGTCATGCAAGTGAAGGAGGTTAAGGGTCCTTAGAAAATGAGCCAGAGGGTCTGACAACCTAAATTTGTTCCCTGCTCCTAACCAAGGGTCCTCCCCTAATCTTAATTTTTTTTCATTACCGATCTTCCAAGTAATCCAATTAGAAACCAGTGGGAATGCTTCAATTAAAGATTTATAGACCAAGGAATCCTTAGAGGATTTTGAAGGAGAGCGGAACCAATTTTCTATAGAAATGTTAGCAAAGTATTTAGACTGGATTACTCTTGACCAGAGAGAGTTCCCTTGCGTTAAGAGCCAAAGATTCTGCCCAGCTAGTGTGCGGGCAAACGGACGAATATATTTAATCCCCCACCCTCCAATATTTTTTGGAGTGACGATGGAGGACCAACTAGAAAGATGAAGACCCCTAGAGGAATTATTTCCTTCCCATAGGTATTGTTATCCCTTATCCTAGGGATAACTAAGGACATTATGTCTTGAGGCCTACATGTCCTAGACATGGAGTACCGAGAGCCATATGAATTAAGCTTGGCCCCGGAGGGCCCATATTTTCTTCAGTGCGTCCTATCTATTAGTAGCATTAGCATCCATCCCATTAGCCTAATTATGAAGTAGCAGTGGGTCTTTCTCAATGAGGTAATGAGTCTGGGTATCATGGTATGTGTCACTCTAATTTTCGAAGCATTTGAATATGTGCACTAAACTCTCTTTTATTTCATAACGCTTTCTTGGAAATTATGCTCTTTAACTTGTTCATACTTGGGGGGGTGACATAGTTCCCTAGTAAGTTGGTTCCCTTAGGGATGAGTTCTCACTAGGTGGGTCTATGAAAGGCCATCATCCATTCCTTCCATACTTACTACTTTTCATCATTGTCCCTCTCATCTTCCCCTACCTTGGTTTGGGCATTGGGTTTCCCAAGCTAGTAAAGGTTGTACCTTGCCTTGTGGGAAGAAGGGGCTAAAGGCCCAGAGGGTAAAAGTAGCTGGAAAAATTTTAAAGCCAAAATGAAACCTTGAGATGCTTCTCCCAAGGATTCCTGAGAAAGCAATAAATGGCTTCTCAGAAAGAAAAGGGGACTTGTAAAATAAAATAAAACTCAAGACCTAGTTGGTGGATAGGAGGTCTCATCATGAGTTAGCCTATTAGGTCCATGGGAATGTAGAGGTATGACACTACGATCCATCTGGTCACCAAAACAGGGTAGTGGCTCTTGGCGGCATAACCAAGAGAAAGGGGGTCTCATCACGAGCCAACCTTCTCATTTCCGTGAAGTGCTTGTGGGTAACGTTGTCACCACTGGTCACCATGTCAAGACAGTGTCCTCCAACTACTCTCTTGAAAATAAAAATAAATAAGACAAAGAATAAAAGGCATTGAATGGGATAGGAAACAATGGCATCCATGACAAGGTGCATCTTGCCATCTACAAAGGCACCCACAGGTAAGACCTACATTTCCTTGTTATCATTGCACCCCTTGCCCAAACATTCCCTACACCATTTCATACACCTACATGACCTAGATTGGTATTCACCTCGGAAACACCCTAAACTTGAGAAGGATTATCCCAATAGGACATCCTAAGACCCTCTACAAACCTGGATTGTTAAACTGCATAACTTTTTTGAGCATTTGTCTGGGTAAAGGGGGGTTTGATGCACATGTTTGGGTAATTTGATTATTATATGTGATTGACATTGTTATGATCCCTGTGACTTATGAACCCATGGAGGGCATACTTCTTGTTGTTGTAGGACCATTCCTGGTGGACAAGTACATATGGGGAGATGAATAGCTTAGACCTCCATGGGGCTAAAATCCCACCATATGGATGTTGTTAGCCCAGCCAAGGGTAGAGAGACACCAGAGGCTTGCACCAGAGGAAAAGAAGGACTTTCCACTAGAGACACTTTGGAAAACCTAGACCTAGGGGGACCTTTCTCTCCCCCTTGAACGTTGTCTTTAGGAGGCCCATGACGTCACCCTTGTGACCTTAAACGTCACCCAACATTAGATGGACATAATGGATGCAGTTGTGTGCTAGGTGGCATGTATGGCATCATTCGGAGGCCTTGGAAGGCCTAACGTTTTTCTCATGGAGCCTGACGTCCCACTTACGAGGCCCAATGTCACCTCTATTGCACATTTTAGGGTTTAATTCTTTGAATTTAAGTAAAAACTGGATTTTTGTGTAATTTGGTTGTGTCGGCTTTTTCTGACCTAAATTTTAATTAGAGGTCATTCATATTGTATAAATAGAGAGATAAAAATCTCATTTTTCATCATCTTTCACTCACACAAGTATGAGGTCTGAAATCCGTCCCTCTTTAAGGGTATTTGGCTGAAGTTAAGTGGTGTGCAACTTCTTGGAGAGGTTATTCTTGGTGTTTTTTGACATTTTTTATGGTGGAAATCCTTCAACTAAGGTTTTGTTGCTATATTATTCTTGATGAAGTAAGTAAATTTGTAATTCTTTATTTATTTTTGAATGGTTATGGTAAATTTGCTTGTTCATTTCTAAGATTATGAAATTGCTAGTTTGAAACCCTAGGGGAGAAGCATATGTTATTATCCTTTTCTTTATAATTTTCCACCTACTTGATTTTGCTATAAAACATCTATTTTGATGAATACACTAGAGTCCTACCTTTTTATCACTCTACTAGTATTGCTTCATTAGCTTCATACATTTTATTTCAAGCTTGATCTAAGGAAGAAAGAAATCACTAGGGCCTAAGGTTACTTACTTCCTAGCATTTTTTCCTTCTAGGGTTTATATATTGAGGCCTTTGGTTACTAACACCTTAATCATCTCACCCATCCCTTTAGATTACCTATTATCATTTGTTGTTTCCTCTAAGAATTGTCGCTGCAAACCTGAACTCCATTACCCTAAAAGGCACTAGTCCACTCCTTGCAAGTGATTGATTGACCAAACAACTCTTAAACCATCTTCCCTAAGAATTTTACTAACTCTAAATTAGACTAACTCACTAATTAATTTGTTGTTGTTGCAAAATATTGCTACAACCATCTATAATAGAAAAAAATCCATCATAAAAGAAAGATTAAAAGATGATTAAACATGGCCATAATTGCTTCTAACAACTATTATCATTTTGTCAACTTAAGGGCTATTGTATCTTGTCATTTTTAAGAATTATTAAGGCCTAATTGTTGTGGTTGTTGCTAAATGTTATTTGTTGTTATAAATATTTACATTGCTTCAATCTTATATCAACTTGTTTATCTTCCAAAATTTTATGGTTTTATGAAGCATTGACATCATATGGTACTTGCAAACACCATTTATTTTCTACTTGTTGTCTTGTTCTGGGCAGGTGCACTCAAATTATCTTTTGCTTCATCTTAATAAAACCTTGGAACTTTCGATCAGAGTGACTTGTGAGAGGGGTGGGACTTTCTTGTAACTTTTACCTTAGCCTTCTCAAACCCCCAGGTCACTGGGGACGTCTCCCCTGGGGTACTACTCCTAAATAAAAAGAGTTGTCCTATTAAGGTGACAATGATAGGTCATCCTCTTTGTTACACCAATTTAGTATCCACTTGCCTTTGGCTTTGGGAAAGTAAAAATTGCACCATAACTTTTTGGTGCCATTGTCGGGGAACACTAAGTCAATATTCCTCAAAATGACACTTTTTCGGTAAGCCTTTCCTTCAAAGCCTTTATCTTATGAAGCTTATCTGGCGACTCCACTGAGGGTGATTCCATTTTTTTCATTTGATGATCCCTAGAAGGATTATCTGGCGACTCCACTGGTTATTAAGAAAAACATGGCTTCTCAATGGGACCCAAGAAATTTTAAACCCTTGGATATGAGTAAAATACTAGGGTATCCTCGACGAATGTCTCCGAGGTATGAAAAATGGCTCCCTAAATTCATTGGTAATGATGAACAGAATGCTAATAAACATATGCGTGATTTTTATTCTTTCTTTCAACTCCACCCCATTAGTTACGATGTTGAATACCTAACAATGAAACTTTTCTCTACTACTCTTCATGATAATGCCAGGAGATGTTATGATGGCCTCCTTGATGATAGTATTATATCCATGGATCCATTATAGGAGGTTTTCCTTAGGAGATGGGATCCTTGGGTTTTGCTAAATGAACTTAATCACATAAAGAAGAATGAGAATGAAATTGTTAGGGAATTTCACGATAAATTTGAAAGGATATTACAATAGATCCCAACAAGACATCACCCAACACACTACTTTCTTCTCTTTCTTTACACCAAATCCTTTACAGGAAAAATTAGTTTCCCTATCAAAGATAAGGCTCCTAGTATTCACATGGGTGTTCAAATCGAGAAAAATATATCCTTGCTCAAGGAAAAACAATCCTTTGTTCCAGAAATCAAGGTTGGTGAGCCCAAAGGTACCCCAGATATTCCCAAGAGAATGTCCTACCTTGAGACCCCTATTGAAGAAACCCCGAAAGGTTTGGAGCCAGGCATCGATCAACAAGAGGTTGAGGAGAAGGGTCCTAATGAGGGTTAGCAATCCCATGAGGAGGAGCGAGAATTTACTCATGCCTCTACCAAGGATAATGAGGACTTGCTTAAAGAGAAATATCCTGAAGATATTAAACATGATGAAGTATTGATGTGTTCTCCTCCCTCTGATGAAGTTGTCCCAAATCCTATTTCACCTGCACAAGAAGATGAGGATGAGGTTAGTCACTTTCCTTTTCAGGTTTTTGATAATACCTTTTTCTATGATTTAGAAGGTGAAAGTGAATCCTTGGATGAGTTGGACCCTCCATATTATGAATTTTAAGAAGTAAGAGAAACTCATGAGGAAGAGCTGCTAAGGGTTGTTCCTCCTTTTAATGAAGTTATTCAAACCCTCAAAGCTCCTTCACAGGAAGAAGTACACATTGTAAGTTATTTCCCTTTCCAATATTTTGATGATGCTTTGATTTATGATTTGGGAAGTGAAGAAGTGTTAGAGGAGCCCTTGGATGTTTTAATCCCTTTATATTATGGCAAAGGTAATGAGATTGTTGATAATATTGATGAGTTCATACATGTTGGGAAACGTAAATGGGATGTGCTTGGGTATGATGGGGATCCAATTGACGACATTGAGGGTCATTTCCAAATGTTGCTTTTACAATTATTATATGAGGTTACTACTAATTTTGGCACTTGGAAATAAGGAGATGATGTGGTTGCATATGATTTCCAAGCACTGAAGGATGACCTAGCTCTATGCTCTCATGATGATTTTTGGTCATACCTTGAGGATTTTGATGAGTATTCCTTTGAGAACTTGGATTTATTCCATGAACAAGATTATCAACCACCATTGTGCTTAGATCTTGATAAGGGTGAGGAATTTGTTGCTTTAAGCAGGGTGTTTGTGACAAGGTTTTCCAGCCTCCATCGATTACTTTACCTCACTATATCACTAAGCATGCAGTTGTAAAATACATCCCTTGTCTTGAGTTTTCTCTGACGCAAAGATTACTTTTAGAATTCAAGGGTAGGTTGAAAACCTCAAGAAGAAGTTTATTATCTCAGTTTTTCAGTCTTCCCTTAGGAAACTATTGGTCATACTCTAGGTTCTTCGTAGTCCCTTCCCAGAACTCAGGATGTGATGATGTCCAAGGTAGCCAACCTTCAGACTCTTTGGGTCGACCTTTTGAACATTTGATTTTTCACAATCCCTTTCTGATATGGTTTGAACAATTTCCTAGAAATGTAACTTGGCATAATTTTGTCCCTCCCTCCCGCCTCCATGAGCTAGACTTTACGATTGACGATGATACGATGCATTATCTAACTCATGTTTACTTTGTGCTTAACTTGCCTTTGTTTTGGTTTATGATGAAGCACAGAGGCATGTATTATGAGATATTGCTAAGATGGTTTCACTGGTTATTTGATTACACCTAGCATTATACTAACAGGTAAGTAGAAGTAGGTAGGAATTTGCATCCATTGTATATATACCATCTGGATGTCATGCTAGTGTAGTTGTAGTTTCTTTTTCATTTTTCCATATTGTATATATATGCATGTTCATCTTTCATTTATTGTATCATATATGATCTAGGGGTGATATCACCACCCCAAAATATTACTAATTATTTTTGTTGAGATCTAGCAGATTATAGGTCATGCTAGAGATGTTGAGGTTCTCATGCGCTCTATGGTGAGCACATGTCCCCGAGTTGGAGCCATATGTTATCTCCTATCCTAGGGATAACTAAGGAGATTATTTCTTGAGGCCCATGGGTCTTAGACATGGAATACCGAGATCCATATGAATTGAGCTTGGCCCCAGAGGATCCATCTTTTCTTCAGTGTGTCTTATCTATCAACAGCAACAACATACATCCCATCGAACAGATTATGAAGTAGCAATGGGTCTTGATCCATGAGGTAATTATTCTGGGTATCATGGTATGTGTCACTCTAATTTTCGAAGCATTTGAATCTGTGCAATGAACTCTCTTTTGTTTCATAACTTTTTCTTGGAAATTATTTTCTTTAACTTGTTCATACTTGGGGTGGGTGACATAGTGCCCTAGTAAGTTGGTTCCCTTAGGGATTAGTTGCCACTAGGTGGGCCTATGAAAGCTCATCATCCATTCCTTCCATATTTACCACTTTTCATCATTGTCCCTCTCATCTTCCCCTACCTTGGTTCGGGCATTGGGTTTGCCAAGCTAGTAAGGGTTGTACCTTTCCTTGTGGGAAGAAGGGGCTAAAGGCCCAGAGGGTAATTTAAGTCGCTGGAAAATGTTAAAACACAAAATGAAACCTTGAGATGCTTCTCCCAGGAATTCCCAAGAAAGCAATAAATGGATTCTCAACAAGAAAAGGGGACCCGTAAAATAAAATAAAAATCAAGATCTAGTTGGTGGATAGGAGGTCTCATCATGAGTTGACCTATTAGGTCCATGGGAATGTAGCGATATGACACTACCATCCATATGGTCACCAAACCAGGGTAGTGGCTCTTGGTGGCATAGCCAAGAGAAAGGGAGTCTCATCACGAGCCAACCTTCTCATTTTCATGAAGTGCTTGTGCGTAACACTGTCACCACTAGTCACCACTAGTCACCACGCCATGACAGTGTCCTCCAACTATTCTCTTGAAAAGAAAAAGCAATAAGAAAATGAATAAAAGGCATTGAATGGGCTAGGAAACAATGGTATCCATGACAAGGTCCAACTCGTCGTCTACAGAGGAACCCATAGGTAAGACCTACATTTTCCTGTTATCACTACACCCCTTGCCCAAACATTCCCTACACCATTTCATACACCTACATGACCTAAATTGGTATTCACCTTGGAAACACCCAAAAATTAAGGAGGATTATCCCAATAGAACATCCTGAGACCCTCTCCAAACCTCACTTGTTAAACTGCATAACATCTTTGAGCATTTGTCTGGGTAAAGGGGGGTTTAATGCACATGTTTGGGTAGTTTGATTATTAGACGTGATTGACATTGCTATGATCCCTGTGATCCTAGAGGTCACCCAACATCAGATGGACATGATGGAAGCAATTGTGTGCTAGGTGGCACATGTGGCATCATCCAAAGGCCTTGGAAGGCCTAACGTTTTGCTCATGGATCTTGACGTCCCACTTATGAGGAATAACATTGCCCTAGGAGGGCATGACATCACCTATATTGCACATTTTAGGGTTTAATTCTTTGAATTTATGTAAAAATTGGATTTTTGATGTAATTTGGCCATGTCGACCTTTTCTGACCTAAATTTTAATTAGAGGTCATTGGTATTGTATAAAAAGAGTGATAAAACTCTCATTTTTTCATCATATTTCACTCACATAAGTGTGAGGTTTGAAATTTGGGCCTCTTTAAGGGTATTTGGCTGAAATTAAGTGGTGTGCAACTTCTTGGAAAGGTTATTCTTAGTCTTTTTTGGCATTTTTCATGGTGGAAAGTATTCAACTAAGGTTTTGTTGCTAGATTATTCTTGATGAAGTAAGTAAATCAACAATTATTCTTTTATTTTTGAATGGTTATGGTAAATTTTCTTGTTCATTTCTAAGATTATGAAATTTCTAATTTGAACCCCTAGGGGAGAAGTATATGTTATTATCCTTTTCCTTATAATTTTCCACCTACTTGATTTTGCTAGAAAAATATCATTTGAACAATACAATAGAGCCCTACCTTTGTAGCACTCTAGTATCATTTCTTCATTAGCTTCATACATTTTATTTCAAGCTTGATCTAAGGAAGAAGGAAATCACTAGGGCCTAGGGTTACTTACTTCCTAGCATTTTTTCCTTCTAGGCTTTAGATATTGAGGCCTTAGGTTACTAACACCTCAATCATTTCACCCATCCCTTTAGATTACCTATTATCATTTGTTGTTTCCTCTAAGAATTATCATTGCAAATCTTGACTCCATTTCCCTAAAAGGCACTAGTCCACTCCTTGCAAGTGATTTATTGACCAAAAAACTCTTAAACCATCTTCCCTAAGACTTTTAATAACTCTTACTAACTCTAAATTAGACTAACTCACTAACTAATTTGTTGTTGTTGCAAAATATTGCTACAACCATCTATAACAACAACAAATCCATCCTAAAAGAAAAATTAAAAGATGCTTAAACATTGCCATAATTTCTTCTGACAACTATTATCATTTTGTCAACTTAAGGGCTATTGTATCTTGTCATTTTTTAGAATTATTAAGGCCTAATTGTTGTGGATGTTGCTAAATACTCTTTGTTGTTATAAATATTTACATTGCTTTAGTCTTATATCAGCTTGTTTATCTTCCAAATTTTTATGGTTTTATGAAGCGTTGACATCATATGGTACTTGTAAACAACATTTATTTTCTACTTGTTGTCTTGTTCTGGACAGGTACACTCAAATTATCTGTTGCTTCATCTCAATAAAACCTTGGAACTTTCAATCAGAGTGACCTGTGAGAGGGGTGGGACTTTCTTGTAACTTTTACCTTAGCCTTCTCAGACCCCTAGGTCAGTGGGGAGATCTCCCCTGGGGTACTACTCCTAAATATAAAGAGGTTTCCTATTAAGGTGACAGTGATAGGTCATCCTCCTTGTTACGCCAATTTAGTATCCACTTTCCTTTGTCTTTGGGAAAGTACAGATTGCGCGATAACAGGTACCTTCAACTCAACCTCATAATTTTATCCAAGACACCTTTGGGAATAACAAGGATGGAGTTCCAATACACTAGGATGCTTTCCAAGAAAGATTTAATCAACATAAGCCATCCACCCCTAGATAAGGTTCTAAATACCCAAGAAGAAATCCTTGCTTCTACTTTACATATAAGCCAACTACAATCCTCCTTCCTGTACTTATCAGGATTTAGATAGAATCCTAGGTATTTCCTCCCATCTTAAAGACTCTTTAGTTGAGCCGGGATGACATTAAGGAAAGAGTTTGTTTCAACTAAGGAATTATTTATTGTAATGCATGATTTTTACGGATTATTCTGCATCCTCGTTTCCTTGCAGAACAAGTCCAGGATGTTCTTGAGTCTAGAGACATCGGTTAAAGTGTCAAACAAACTGCATAAGGCATCGTCCACAAACCGGATATGAGAAATCCTCTCTGATTCTAACACATTTAAACCTCTCAGCAATCCATTCTAGCATGCCTCCTTCAAAAATTTACTCAAAGCTTCCGCTATGTTTAGAAATAAAAAAGGGGATGACGGAAAACCTTGAAGCAGCCCCCTTGAATATCTGACAAAGAGTGAAGGGGATCCATTAATAAAGACAACAAAGGACGCGCTCGGAAGGCATCCCATTATCTAGTTCACAGTCCTTAACTTCATTCCTATTTGGATTAGGACCAGATGAAGGAAAGTCCATTTAACCTTGTCATATTCTTTAGAGAGGTCCACCTTTAAGATGTCTTCTTTGAGGCTTTTCTTTTTCATCGAGTGGAGGAATTCTTGTGCAATGGCCACAACATCGTAGATTTTCCTATTCTGTAAAAATCCAATTTTGTCTTCTCTAATCATTTCACTAAGCATGGGTCTTAGACTTTGAGAAACAATTTTGGAAATCAACTTATAGACTACGTTACAACACAAAATGGGTTTGAAATTCTCAAAGGATTCTGTGTTTTTCTTCTTAGGAATATGACAGAGAAAGGTTGAGTTGAGAGGCCCGTAAATCTTTACTTCTCTCTGAGATTCTCTGATCATGAGGAGTATATCATCTTTCAACAAATCATAGAAGGATTTGAAGAACTCAATAGTGAATTCGTCTAAGCTAGGACTTTTTCTATTCTTCATCACGAAAAGGGAAAATTTTATCTCAGATTCAGTCACTTCTTCTCCTAAGGACTGATTCATTTCTTCATTTAAAACAAGTTGAAACTTGAAAACCACGTCCAAAATTTCCTGGATCAGACACCCCCCTTGGGGCCAGGAAAAATATTTTTGAAGAAGAGCGCACCAGCTTCAGATTTATCCTGAAATGAGCTCACCATTTCTCCTTCTTCATTGTTTACCTCACAAATAGAATTGATGTTCCGACGATGATTGGCATAATTATGAAAAAAAATTGAATTGTTATCCCTTGCTTCTAACCATATGGATTAGTTTTTTTGTTTCCACTCCACCTCTTCTTTTTTCATCCAGTTGTTTCTTTAGTTTTCATAACTTTTTAATTATTCATTTTTTTCTTGGATGAGGGATATGATATCCAAAAGGGAGTAGAGCCTTGAGATTTTACCTTCAATTTCCAATAACTCTTTTTGCCTTTTGGATTTTGTTACAAATCAAAAGTCCACACTTAAGTACCTCATCCTAAGTATCACAAGTGTCATAAAAGTGTCATATGCACCTTGCTAAGTGTCGCCTACACCTTGACACCATGAAAGAACATTTGTCACAATCCCTAGTCAATGAGGAGGAAAAATATATCATATGAAGGTCAAGATACTATGTGCACATGAATTATTTATTAATATTCATAAAAAGGAAATTAATTTAGTGTGAGAATCCACCTCACATTTAGTTTCCTAATCTCAAGGATAGGTTGAGAATCTCATGGATGGTTGAAATATTTTCTCAAACCAAAATTCTAATTTGGTGGATCTTAAGAGATATTTCCTCCTTAAAATCCTTGAGAGATATTTTCTCCATAAAATCCTTGAGAGATATTTTCTCCCTAAAAATATTGGAGATCCCATTTTAGTTGATCTAGTGAGTGATCTTCTCCATGATGGTAAAGCCTCCAAATCCTACAGAATGAGGGCTTTCCATGGTGAAGGGGGGAATCTTTTAGATATCAAACTTATGATCTTGGTAGCATCGTGCAAGGGTTGAACGAGGGGAGATTGGAGGAGTGTTGCATCATCATCCATGTTTGTAAGTATTCACTTTGGGTTCTCATTTTAATATACTTGGCCAATTTCCTTCAATCTTGCATATTCTTGCATGTGCTTGTCTACTGGTCTTTCGATCTTTGTAGATGAATTTTTTTGATCTAATATTGTAGAGGAAGAGTTCTATGTTTCTGTTTGTTGTCCATTGTAGTGAAGGTATCAACTTGTGCTAAGGAGTTTGGAGATCAAGCTCGGATTCGAGGCAGTGAGGAATAACTTTGAAACAAGGTGCATCACACCCTTTCTCCCTCTCTCTCTTTCTGATTGGTTAAGATAGATTCAAAGGGATGTTAGTGTGTACTTGTGTTTTTCTGTCTTGGTATTAGGGGTCTGTAATGCAAGGGAAAATTCACCTGTCCACAGGGGAATATTTCTGTAACAGAAATTGGCGACTCCACTCGAGAGTGAAATTGACTTGTATTTCCTTGGATCATCTAATATTTTTCCCACCTTTAGATCTTGTTTGTTTGTTTTTTTCTGATCTACTTCCCTTTCTCTCTTCTTCATTGAATATTTCACAGATTCTTTGGAAAAATTTCACAGAGTCTTTGGAAAACTTTTCTAGGTTTTTGGGAAGGGAAACGCTCCTCTACTATGTACACCAGAGTGTTGATCTAGGATCAACGCTCCCCTGTAGTGTATACCAGAGAGTTGTAGCACTCTATCCCTTTGGAAACAAGATAGTTGATGTCCTTTTCTAGGTTTTTCTGCCACTTTATGCTCACTTTTTCTTAGTCTGATCCGTAGGGGATTTTTGCTCAGAGACCTTTGAATACTCTTGACTTTGTTTTTTGACGAGTTGGGGATTTATCATTCATTTATGTTTATCCTTTGAGTTTGCAAATTTTCTCTTAGTTGTGGTCCCCTTGGGTTAATAGGATCCCTTGGTTATTTTTTTCTTTTGAGTTTATCTGATCTTAGTATCGTAAAGATTTCAGATTTCTTGACTGTTTAGGATTGTTCATCAACTAAGGTTTACAAAGGTTGCTTGGTATTGAGCCTTCTTGTCTTCATTTGAAACATCTCACTTTTTAGATGATCATGACTCTTATGATAACTTATCTTGATTTATGTTTCTTGTTGCTCAACATTTGAGGATTTTCACGAGTGTTTGTCTCCTTTATCTTTTGCATCATTGAGTTCTTGATTGAACATGTTATCCCCTACTTGTTTTATTTCATTTCTCATCACTTTGAGTGCATTTTGTTTGATTTCTTTTTTCCTCGTAGTTCTTTGTATCAAACTTAGATATCTTTCATCTGATATTTAAAGAAGCAAAAAGTTTGAATATCTCCTTGAATATTTAATCAAACGAAGAAATTTTTCATTCATTAGGAAGTTTTCTTTAGTTTATGTTTGGAAAAAGAGCTAGTTTTTCATGTGCATTTCGGTTTTAAGAAACATTTTCTTAGTATTTTGCCATCATATTGATCCCAAAAATTTAAATTTGCATTGTTTTGAGTGCTTTCTTGTATTAAGAAGAATAGAACTCTTCTCCTTCACATACATAAAATTCATCAAAAGAAAGAACTTCATATCATTATTTTGCATTCTGTTGGAGTCGAGTCTCTTACACATAATCAGTTTCATCTTCATGAACCCTTTGAGTTAAAATCCATTAAAATCAACCACATGCTAATAAAATAAACTCAAATATTTTTTTTTGGTTTTAGCACACCAACAATAGCCTAGGATTAGGGTCTTTGGACTAGGGGAAGTGAGAAAATTGTCCAAGACTACTGAACATATTGTAGAACACTAAAGAGAGTATAAATCCAACTTTCGTATAAGCATATCCGAGAACCTCCTCTCACACAAGGGCTAAACACGAGGTTGTGTGCAGGAGAGAAGCAAAGATTACCCCTTCAAATCTTAACCAATCGTAGTGAACATATCACATATTGGGGGTTTTTCTTGAGAAACCACTGAATTCATTTGGTCTCAGTGATTCATGAACTCTGAATCCATTCGAGGTCCTTTAGATTCCTATTAACCCACTTGTCTTCAGTTCTTTTGAAGAGATTCAAACTTTGATATCCTTCCCATACGTTCAGTCACAACTATCAATTATGCCCCCCCAGAGGCTGACTATGAGTTGGCAACTTTAGTGGAATTTCCTAGGTACCTAGAGAGGTGACTATGGGGGGATTCCCATGGTACCTGGGGCAAACATCGCATCACACTCTCAGTACCCTTGAAGGGTGATCCTGCGAAAGCGAGGGTTTCTTGCATCAATAAGAGTTGTCATGTGGAGGTTGGGGTAACTTCTTCTCACTTCTTTGTTGGTGGCTTGATATCCCGTCTTCGGAAGATCCTTAAATCTATTGTTTCTTATTTGATTGCTTTTATTTTTCATAGGAGTGTGTTTCTTTGTTTTTCATATTCGGGCTTAGGATCAAAGTTATGTATGGAAACTGACACTCAAGAACCTTAACACAATCTTTCTTACGAACCAGTCATCACAGATCACACTTCTAAAACTGGGAGCGTTGCTCCTAGAAGTGCCCATCACGTTGAAGAATCGATCCCAACCTTAGTAGAAAGCTTAGCATCCTTTGTGAATCCTCCGTTTATTGATCCACTTGGCCAACCACTCTTTTATCCACCATCCATGAGATACGTTGATTCCTTTTCTTCTTACTATTTATCGCCCAATTCAACCATTATACCATCATTTGGTATGAACCCACCGATTTTTGGTTTTCCTGAAGGACTTGGGAATTCATCTTTTTCCACAAATCCCGTAGTTGATACTACTGGTGCTTCATATTTTCTGAAAATCTCGTTGACCTAGGTAACCCCGACTCAACCACTTGTGTGTTCATCTCCTCTTGCACATGAGTCAGGTAATATTATTGCTTCATTCTTTCCACACGCTAAGTGATTTACTTGGTCGTCCCATCGGTCGAATGGCCAGTAGTCAATTCATTCACACAACCATGGTTACACAATCTACTCAACCTCCATCTCACACATCACATATTATTACTCCCTACATTGGAGGTCAATCTTCAATAGGAGGCCAACCTTGAGTTGGGGGGAAACCTTCAATTTCAGGGAAACTTTTTACTAGGGGGAAACCTACATGGTTGCAACATCAACAAGCATGAGGGAAAACCACTCATGCAGGTCCTTATATCCCTACTACCACTAGCTTGTATCCTAGAAATCCATATCCAGGAGTTTTGAATCCTTTCTGGACTCAACCCAATCCGACGAGAATTCCTCCATAAGGAATTATGCCCTATCAATCTGTCAACCCCACGATTTTGATGCAACAATCCCTTCAATCACAATATATGGTAGGTCCATCAGGCGAACCACATTACATTGGGGGGCCAACAAGTCAATTGTAGTATGTATGAGGTCCATCTGTTCCATCACAATACATGGGTGGACAAATAGGACAACCACCATATATGGGAGGACCATCTAGTTTTTTCATCTCGCCACAACCTAGATATGGTCCTACTAGTGTTCCCACACAATATGGTTATCACCAGTATAAACAAACTAACCGATAGCTATTGTTCTTGGCTATGTTAGATATTCCAAATCTGTCACATTTAAAAAATGATCCCATCCTTCATGCCCTATTTTGGCCTGCCATCTCTGCCAAATTATCGTATGACATTCTGAAATTCAATGAAAAACCTGTGGAAGATCCTAACAATCATCCTATGAATTTCCACTTATAAAGTTTCTCCAGTCTCACTACATTCTTGGGGATATTTTTGGCTGAACTAGATTGATTTATTTGTTGAGCTTGATCAATATCATCATAGTTCAACATTTTATCATGTTGACCCTCATCTATAACATAGTCTTTGAATGTGTAATAAGCTAATAATCTAGTGTTCATCATCAAATATTTTGCATCTAGTTATGTTGTCGGGAATTGATGGTATGTATAAAAGTTCAACAGAAAAGGTATCAGGAATGAATCATTCCGATGGTATTAATCTAGATGCAACATTAGCAAGTAAGTTTGCACTATAGTTTAGTCAACGGGGAATATGATTGATATTAAATGCATCAAAAGAATTGATTAGTTCCCATACCTATAAATAATAATGTTTGAGATGAATTGAAAGACAATGAATCATGTTCCTTACTTGTATTACAACAATTTTATAATCACCAAATACCTTAATTTTATTTGCTTTCAACTCTACTACCTTTTTTAATCCTTGTAGCTAAGATTCATATTTGATATTATTGTTGGTGCATTACAATTCTAGTCTGCAAGCAATTAACGTTTTCTTTCCTTCTAGATCTTTGAGTATGCAACCAACACTTTCACCTTCTAAAGATTTGGATCCATAAAAAATAGCATCCAGATATTAGGATCCCATTTTTTTGGTTCAATAGTTGATTTCAAGTTTTCAACTTTTTTTGAATTATTGAGATTAGTAGAGTTAGTAAGTATATCTAATTTATCCTTGGAAATTATGTTAGGTTGTACACCAGAAGAAATATCAGCTTGATCTACTATGTTACAGTTTGGCTCAACAATCTGAGTGCAATGAAGGATTTTAGATTGAGTGTTAGTTTCCGCAAAATAAGATGTGTCAGATGTGTAATTCCCAAAAAATATATGAATAATTACCCAAAATTGAATTGTTAAACACCACAGGTTAATTTGAGTCATTCAAATCGGTCACCATGTTCTTCATATATCTCTCTCTATCAATTTTTATCTAATTAAGTTTTCCATTTAAAGGAAGCCATAGATGTGACCAAATAGTAGGAAAATATCCATTCAACATAGCAAACCAATCTCTACTTAAAATCATTCCATAGTTATCAGGTATGTCCACCACAATAATGTTAATGGTTTGATGAATTTTAGGATCAGAAGACATTCTGCTTAAAACATTCTTTAGGTCCCCAATTACTTTGACTCAAGTTCTATCTAACTGAATAATATGAATATCAAATTCCTAAGGTTTGACATTAATCTTTTCACAAACTTTGAGAGGCATAACATTAGAATAGGATCCCGAGTCTACCATGGAGTTATGAACATTCCTATTAAATATTTCAAAAGTAATTAGGGAAGGTGAGTACTAGATATCGACCTTTGTCTAGTTAAGGATGCGTTTGTAGCTACCTGACTCTTGGATGAATTATATTTGCTAGATGGGATTGCTTTGGTTCTTCCTTTATTCGTCCCTGCATTAGTTTATTTACTACAAGTGGAAGCCTTTCCCTTCAGAGTTTTAATGACATTTTCTTGAATTTGTGGGATTTTCATAAGCTCAAACATGGAAATATTGGCTTTAGTTTTCTTCATATCTTCTAGGAAATAATATTCCAATATTGTTGGGAGATGGATGAAACATTTGTCATAGGTGTTTGATCGGTTTCTTTGTGGTTGGAGGGTGTTGTTTTAGAAATATTAGGATTAGTGGTGTTGGTTGGAGATGAGGCTTGCTTGGTACTAGAAGTGGTAGTTGTAAGAGGATTGGAAATGTTTTGGATGTCAAACGAGGTGTTCTTGCTTGCACTTCTAGTAGTTATGGCATTTTGGGACATGTGTACTTCCTCTATCTCTTCTTCCTCTCCACCAGAAGTGATATACCATAATGAATTCAATTGTTGTTATTCAGTTTCTTGAGACTCTTGAGGTTGTTCTTATTGTTCTTGGTTTTCCTCTCCTTCATCCTTGACATCATTCATATTTTATGTTACCCAAGTTTGTAAGGCTTGAAAAATATCTTCCATGTTAATACCATCTACCTGAGAAGGGTTGGTTTTATTGGTTGGGGGGAATATTTTTATCTTTCTTGGAAGGAAATATAAGAAGTTTCTTCTGGCTAGAATATCCTTCTCCACATCTCTTCTTCAAATCTATCATCTCATTAGAGAGTTTCTTAACAATCCTTTGAAGAGATTCCAAATCCATGGAATCATAATTTTTCTTCTCTTCTCAGGGTTTCGATATAGTTTCTTTGTTTTTACCATTGTCTTTGAAGGGTTCTGACCCTAGATTCCCTTTCAAACTCATCATGTTTTTATCAACTTTAAGGGAATCCTGAAAATTTGCTTCAAGGGTGGCCCTTTCGACATTCTTAACAAGCATCGCCATGGACATGGGTAAACCAAAGGTATAAAATTCAATGGCAACTTCTTCAACATGATTAGAGGCTTGTGGGATCCATTTCAATAGGGTAAGGGAGTGTTGATTGTAATCGTTTACCATTTCCTTAGACTTCATTTTAATTTTGGATGACTACAGGACCAAAGTTGTTGGCGTTTTATTTTCCCCAAATTTCCTAAGAAACATGGTCTCAAAAGCTCTCCAGCTAGTGATGGAGGCTCCCTATAAAGAGAAGAACCATATTAAGGCTCTATTCTCAAATGTAAGTGGGAACAACCGTCAAACAACATCTTCATGCTAAATTTTTTGGAGTCTTACATAAAGTAATAATTTTTTAACGTGGTCTTCAGCCACATCTTTTCTGTCAGGGTCAAATTTTGGAAAACATTTCTCCAGATGTCTTGGAATGTCATGCAGAATATTAGGTACAGAGACTGCATCAAGAACCAACCAAGTCTCATAGGGAGGGGACATTTTTATTTTCATTAGATCTGGCTATATTTGGAGGTTGATACAAAACTAGCTAGAGTGGGTTGTTTTCTAGTTCACTTTCATTTTCCTCTTCTTCCTTAAATTCCGCTTCTGACTCATTTCTTGGTGTATAATATGGGGATTCAGGGGGATATGGAGGTATACTATCGACACCACCAACCAGTAAGTAACGTTCGAGGTCAAAATAGGAATTCTTTGCAAAATCTGATGTATATTGAGTTATGTGATATTTAGGGGTTCCGACAACAGGATTTTCTTGATATGTGAAAGGATCAATAGAGAGTGGTTCTTTGCTTCAAGGATACTCCTGAACATGAGGTACCAAATAGTCAATGTGAAGTTATCATGTTTGTCTACTCCATTGTCTAGTTAGGGTGTGGTTCACTTGCTCTTGGGACTGCCTAAGAATGGTATCGACATGTGTGAGGGTTAATATGTGAGGTTTTGGGGAGGAAAATGTGGATTCACAATGAGTGGAAGCATGTTGAGTACTGGCTTGAGTTGGTGTGTTCACATTATATGATGTGGGAAGAGAATTATTCTCATCGAGAAATTGATGGAAATCATTGGAGAAGTGTTTACTTGTGAAATAGAATGGTAAGGGTTTGTGCTTTTCTTTGAAGTCATTCAGTTCCATGACCCTCCTTCTAGCGCTATGTTTTTTATGCGCTAGAATATCCTATTCAATTAGGTAAGGGAGAACACTTGATGGTAGGTCCCAATTAGATTCACTCTCATTTGGAATAGCGTTTTCGACCAGATTTTGGCTTGGTTACCAATCTAACTAATTTACTATATAAATATGAATATAAGAACCAAAGGTTCTCATATGAATTAAAACTCTAGAGAACTAATTCTAAACTAAAATGATTATCTATAGTCCTAAGATGCACTTCTACTCTATTATATTCTATCATATCCTTATCAGGGGAAAACTAAAAGCCAAGTGTAGTAAAATATTTTTATCGCTTGCACATAAATAATTCATAAGGGAAATAAATATGAAGACTTAAAAATATAATAAGTTAGAAAAAACTAATTGATTCACCAACTGGTCATATTTTCACTGCACTTAGAAATTAAATCATGGTAATTGTAAACATATGAAAATTGGTCTAGAAGTAATTCATAAAACCAACACTCACATATGACATAAATGAATATGAAAAAATAGAAATATATCATTCATACACATCAGCACCAATATCTCCAAAATGTCTTTGGTTGATGGAGCAACACGATCAAATGGCCAACAGTGTGGAGTAGAAGGGGTTATAAAAACATCAGACTTTTCAGTTTACAAATGGACCTTTAACTGTGGATAAGGAACAAATGCAAGGGAAGAATTATTGGGAGTTTGGGCAACATTAACCTTGTCAACTCGGTTGGCTATAAGAGAAATCCAAGTATTGGGAGATTCAAAAATTGTAATTGATTGGTTAAATGATAAAGTAAGTCTACAGGCATGTGCATTAGAAAGATGGAAGCATAGAATCAAGGATCTATATATTCAACAAATTCAGAGAAATCAGCTTCACTCATATCTACATAAATTTCAATAGGGAGGCGGATTTACTATCCAAACAGGATATTCATAAGCCATAAGGAATAATTTCATATTACACATGGGTTGATGGAAAATAAGGCCCCACGATGTTCATAAACTTATATTAGCGCAACTAATAAGTTTCTACTGTATTTATTTTTGTTTCTAGCATGAGATGGTGTCCAGTAAAATTATGTATCAGGAGAGCTGAAGGACTACTTGGCATCCTGTATGTTTGTCTTAGCCTTTTGTTATCCTTTTTGGTATCTTTTTGGTATTTTGGGGCATAGGGATACCCATCGATATCATGTGATCACAGTCGAGTTTATGGCTATGTCAAAGATATTGAAAAGACATGATTATGTAAACAAATTATATATTAATCTAATTGAGATAATTTTCGATTGGAAAAAAAAAGTTAATTAAATTATTATATCAACAAGTGTTTTATGGTCAAAAGAGGCATATATTTTAAGATCGGAAAATATGCTTTAATATGATTAAAGACACAACTACCCAGTATACATTATGATGGGAAAATGAAAAGGAATTTTTTTATCACTTAAGAGCATCGAATCATATTTGGTTGAAAGGAAACTCTTAAAAAAATAAAGGAAATGTATCTAGATTAAAAACGAAAATAACTCATATCATTCAAGTAGTAAAGAAATTCAAGTAATAAATAAATTCATAGTGAAATTTATTTAATCTTGCTTCTTTGCTAAACTCTAAGTTTGTGTTACTTTCTTACTCATGCCTTAAGGGTTGATAGGCCTACAACTATGTCAAGGTTGAATGTTTAGTTTACTGGGCTATGGCCTTCTCCTTGACAAATGGAAATTTGGTTGCAAAAGAGATGGTATCCTTTGATCAAAGGTAGGATGCATCATTTCTTTTTTGACCAATGTTTTTATTCCTTCTTATTCAAATTTAAGGAAGATAGAGACTTGATATTTAGAAGTGGTCCATAAATCTATGAAACTAGAGGCATGTATCTCAATAGATGGACTCTCAATTTTGACCCATAAGTGGATATTCGCTCAACTTTCCCTGTCTAGGTCATTTTTCCTCATTTACCATTACATTGTTGGGGGGTGATGCTCTTAAAAGTATTGGAGATATACTAGAAAAATATATAGATAAGTCTAAACCCTAATCAATCATGTATGCATGTGCCATAATCTGTGTGTAATTCAATCTAGAAAAGGGATTGCTTGAAGTCATATGTTTAACTTTAGATGTTTCGGCCTATATCCAACAACTAGATTATGAACAAATCCCTTTCAAATGTAAAATATTCCATTGATATGGCCATTTTTCAAAGTATTGTAAGAAGAAAATAAAAGAGGTAACCACAACAAATATTGAACAAAGGGAAAATGGAAATTAGTGAAAAAAAAGAATGTCTCCCATCAAAGGAAATGAGCAAGTGTGGCATCATCCAAATCCAAACAACCTATGGAAGCAAGTCAAAAGAAGATAGCTTCGTCAAGACCTTCAGAACCAAAATCGACTCCAAATAAAGGTATGTCTAAAGAAAATTAGGTCATTACTTCAAAAAAGTTTAGGGATTTGGCTAGTGAAACAATTAATAAAGATGTAGAAATGTTCTTAGCAAAGAAGACAATTTGATTCATTAGTTTTAGCTACTTTGGAAATTATAATGCATGAGGAATGAGGAAGAAACTTTAGAGGATGAAAGAAAGGAAGAGTTAGAATTAGCAATGGAGAAAACCCTCACACAACCATGGAAAACAATCATAAGAATAAAAGCACAACAAGCATTAGAATAAAGGGAAATACAAGAGGAAAAATCCATTAAAAAAAACAAGAATAAAATCATATAAAGAAAAGCTAGAAGAAAGAAAAAATAAAGATAAAGCAATGGGGACTCAACAAACTATTAAAAGTACCCTTTCACAAGGAGGAAATATCAAGGTAATAAAGAACACGAAGTTCACAGGCCTCCAGATCCAGTTGGGGACACCTTAGCATATAACCTATAATTATGTTTCTGCTCTCTTAGAATTGTAGATATTTGGGAAGGAGCAAGGAATATGCTCTTAGAGACTTTTTGAGAGCGAAGAAACCTAATGTAATTCCTATCTAGGAGTCTAAGATGAGGAAGAAAAAGTAAATAAAATTAGAAAAAAAATATGGAAAAATAGCGAAGGGAACACATTAAGTTCAAAAGGTGCATCATGTGGAATATATACAATGTGAGAATTAGAGAGGATAGTGATGGAGACATTTTGTTGCTCAAAAAATTGGGTCCTAAGTCATATTCAACATTTGTAATTAGGTATGTATTATACTATTTTAAAATTTTATATTCTTGTTAGATATATAGAGACAATTGGCTATTGGGACACTCTACAAGCCTCTAGTGAAAACCATGCGATAAATTATAGCATTATAGCAGGGGATTTCAATATATTCTTGTGAAGATTAGAGAAAAGGGGGCCTAGGATTGTTAGAGACCCTGTGATGGAAATATTGGAAGATCTAATCTTTGAGTGGGATATAGTTTATTCAAAACCTATAAAAGGAAAGTTTACTTGGAGTAATAATAGATATATTCCCAACCATATTACGACATGGTTGGACAGATTTATTATTCACAACGACTATATCATATCCTATAAAATTGTCTCTTTCATTGTGTCCAATCATAAACCTATTGTATTATCCTTGATCCCCCATAAAATTTTGGCCTGATCCCCTTCAGATTTAACCTCTCTTGGTTACAAAATGTGGAAGTTTTTTCTTTGGTATCAGAGACTTGGTTCTCCAAAATATATTTGGGAACCCAATATGAAAGTAGTTAAACATGTCTTGAAGTAATGGGAAATTTTTTCATATGCACCTCCGGGATAGGAAAGGATGAAATATCAAAAGCAATTAGAAGAGATTAAAAAATCATTGGAAAAGGAAGTTTTCATAGAACAAATGATGCAAGAGGAGAGAGATATTTGTCAAAAACTTCAAGTGGCCCATATGAAGGAAGAAAAAGAATGGTGTTTAAAATCGCGAAGTCTACAGTTGAAAGATGGAGATAGGAATACTTCCTTTTTTCATAAACAAAAAAATAAAATAAAGAATGCATAAAATCATAGTAAAAATAATTTATAATGAGAATGGGACTAGTGTGGAATAGTTTGCAGAAGTTGAAGAAGTGACCAAACAACATTTTGAAGAGATTTATACTAGAAGAGGAAGAGAATGCTAAAAAAAGTAAGACAGATGTTGGAACACATATCATCATTGATAAGCGGGGAAGATAATAAAACCTTGCTATAAGGGATAGAAGAAGAAGAAATATCTCAATCTATCTAGAATTAGAAATAGGATAAAGCTTAGGGATCTCATGGTTCCACTGTCAGTTTTTTTAGGTCTTTTTTGGATTTTGTGAAATACAATTTAAAAAATATGCTAAATTATACCTTGAAAAAAAAAAGTGGTTGGTGGAAGTAATTCTTCCTTTTCGTCTCTTATCCCAAAGTAGGTTTGCCCTGCCACTTTTTCCATATTCCATCCTATTTCATTATGAAATTAAACCTACAAAGTGTTGACTAAAATTATATCTAATAGAATGAAGAAGGTCCTACCAAAATTGATATCAGAAAACCAAGAAGGTTTCATCCAAAAGAGGAAGATCGTGGAAAATATAATTTTGGTACAAGAAGATATTCACTCTAGTAGAGTGAAAAAAGATAAAGGGGTGATCATAAAAATGGATATGGAAAATGTGTTGGATCGAGTTTGTCCAATTGAAGTTTTAAGGAATTTTGGTTTTGAAGAAGAATTAATTCATTGGATTCAATTTTGTACTAAACCCCCTTCAATAGCCCCCTGACAAATGGAAGACCAACCTATTAATTTAAATAAAAAGAAGATTAAAGCAAGGATACGCATTGTCCCCTCTTCTCTATATTACAATGGAAAAATCATTAAGAATGGGAAACTAGAACATGAAAGAAATATTGGGACGATACAAGAATTAAACTTTAAGAGAGGAGTAAAATGGATCAATGATTCTCTAATTATAAATGACACATTAATTTTAGGAGCAACATTGATTATAATTGTAAGGAGATTCAAAGAAGTGTTGGATGTAGCTTCTTAAATGCTTTGGGGGAAGGTAAATAATTTGAAAATTCAAATATATGGATGGAATATAATATAGGAACAACTGCAAGAAAGTTCAAGAATATTATGCTTCCCAAGTGTTGAATCTTGCACATCTTTAAAATATATAGGAATGCCAATTTCATTAAGGAATCCCACTTCATAGGTATGTCAACGGATGATCAAAAAAATAGATAAATGAATTCAACAATGGGGGACAAGATGGTTGAATCTAGCCAGAAAGACAATTCTAATTATATTTGTTCTTTTAGCTCTCCCTCTCTATTGGTGTGTTGCAATATTGGCACCAAATAAAATCATGGAGTATGTGGCCAAGAGTATAAGGAAATTCATTTGGGAAGGAGGAAAGATAAACACAAATAAATTTCACCTGGTTAATTATCAGATCCAACAAATACAGGGGAGGGATCACAATCGAAGAACCAATTATAATGAACATAGAAACAAGAGCCAAAATTCTATGACTTTTAGTCACTGGATCGTAGGAATGGTGGAAGACTATCAATCTCACTAAATATTTCATTCGGGATCTTAAGCAATGTTTAGACTCTCCTTTTTTTATAATGGAGGTTAAATTCTTTGGAAATTGTTTAAAGTAACTACCCCATTAATTTAGTCCAAGATATAATGGGTACGAAGAAATGTGAGGTCTATTAATTTATGGTATCATGGTCATATTTTATAGAACCCCATTGATGGTATCATGGTCATATTTTATAGAACCCCTCTTTGGAGTTTATTGATGAATTGGGTCCTTTAAAACCTAGTTTTTTTTGGAAAAAGATAAAAAAAAATCATCATACATCTTAGAGTGGAATGAAGAGGGGATTTGCAAGGGATGGAAAAATTTACTCTCCCGGAAGGGATTTTAGATAAATAGACCTTTTATTGAAAAATTTAGTTAGATGTTCCTTGATTGGTCTCATTCATACAGATGAAAGGAGATGGAGAAAAAAAAGGTTATTTGGTGAAGGAAGGATATAGTGGCCTATTGTTAAATTCCCCTTTTCCTCCCAAGGAAAGAATATGGGAGTCGATATTGCAGGGCTACTCTTTTCCAAAGGTAAATGCATTATGTTAGATCATGGTGCATGTAAAGTTGCTAACAACTAACAATTTAGATAAGAGAGGAATTCAAGGGCCATCGAGATGTGTTCTATGTTGTGCATATAATGAAAAAACACATCATTTGTATTTCAACTATAAATACTTTTTTAACAAGTTTGGAAGTACACATGCATAGAAATCCTAGAAAGGGTTTCATTTAGAAAGGGTTTCACTTCCCAATTCATGGTTTGAAATGTTCATTGGTTGGAAGTGAAATTACTTAGGATCATTTCAGACAATGAGAGTTTTCAAATGTGTTTGGATGGTAGTACCAAAACTTGTTTGTTGGGAAATTTGGTTAATAGACTAATATATTTTTTAGTAGAAAACCTTATCATCTACAAGAAAATCAATTTTGGTGTGCAGTTTGGTTGCAAAAGTAGTTCACATTATAGTTTTAAAGGGCATGTTGTGGCCAGGGTTGGCTCAAGAAGAGAGGTCACGGGTAAACAACATTCTCAACTTCAGAGACATGATTGTTCAGAATCAAGCATCACAAATCCTAGATGAGGAAAAATGGAAGACTAGATTGAGCAATGATGAATTCACAAAAATGGAGACAAGATTAAAAAGGTGTATGTTATTTTTTGACGACGCATCAAAAGGTAACACTGGAGTGGCAGAAATACGAGGGAACATGTATGATCTTGAAGGAAATGAAATAAATACTTATGCATGGGGTTTAGTTCAAGCAACTAAAAATAAGGCATACGCCTTGGCTTTATTCATGGGTTTGAGATTACTTGATGCCAAAATGTACATTAAAATAGGGATACGATATTCCAAGCTAATTAACAAAGCACTAAGGAAAGAGTCCAGGAAAAGTCAAATCAACTTTTTCAATAATCATTTAAAGAATAATAAAAGAGGAGGTAAGATTCAACGAAGTGGAATATTATCACGTTCTATGAAAATTGAATGGAAAAGAAAGTATTATTGGCTAAAGAGGTATCAAGCAAGGAATTTTGTAAAGCAATCAAGGAGTTGGGAGAAATTTATTACCTCAAAGTTTAATGGAAGGAATTTTTTTGGGGGAGGGGTTGGGGAATCCCCTCATCACGTTTTTTTAACTGTGGAGGTATTTAAGAATCATTGTTGGTTAGCTTGTCATTCATTCGAGGTGTCAAATCGCATGCCTAATCACCTATATCTCATATGGAACAGAGTGCTTCATGCATTAATATGAAGAGAGGGAGGCTTAACCAATCATCCCTTCGCTTCATCGTTAAAGAAGGTGGGAGATTTCCTTCCCACGTTAGAGTTTGTACTGTGAGGACATTCAAGGGATAAAATCATCTAGAGGTATGTGGAATTTGGATCACTAGATTTGTGGTTCCATTCATTTCTTGGAGTTTTTGGATTGTTGTGCATATCTCAATCAAGTTTTTTTTGTTTCTACAGAGATATTTGTGCATATTTGCAGGGATATTTTGTTTCTACTTTCATGGAAATAATCATATGGTAGGGACAAAAACATGCAAATGATTTTGTCAATTGTGAATTTTAAGAGGTCAATCTTTAACTAAGAATTCATGAAATAGGGATTATGGATTCCAATATTTCCATTTCTAGCATGAATTCTTAGATGATAATGTAGGAATAGACGTGTAACAGGGAGGTAGCCATAATCATGGAAACAATGAATTATTAATGGAATATGATCCAGGAACTGAAACAAGAGAATATCTTTCTCAAACACACTAGGTTGGAGCCGTTGAATTACCAAGGTATGACACAGGATATGGAGAATTTGTTTGTGGACTCAATATTGGAGGAGACCGAGACGGTGCAGTAGCATCACCTAAGAACATGCATGGATAAAGCAAGTCATAATAATGTGGACACAAAGCTCAAACCTTTTAATCTTGTTCAATTATGTTTTTCAATGTATGTTTTCTATTAGGAAATTATGTAAGAAAATATACATTCATTATTAAGAGATTATGTAAAAATATATGCATTGAGTATTATTTTGAAATGACACTCTATTGTAGCCAATAAGTCATTTTCTAGGAAGAAGACATTTTTTCTATTAATTATTTTAAAAAATTGATGAATTAAACTATTGACCAACAAGATTACATCACTATACCATTGTTTATATGAAAAAAATTCCAAATAACTCAAACAATTTAATGCAAAAAGTTCACATTAGATTCATTAATTACATTAAATAAAAAGTAAAAGAAAAACTGAAATCTATATTAAAGAAAACAAAAAAATATAATGAAAAAAAATTATAAATTTATCTATAACTTAAATATTTCTAAATTATAAAATATAAAAAATCATTTTCTTTAAAAATTATATATTCAAATTTTGAAAATAAAAATAAAATAAAGAACAAAGATTTACAATATACCAAAATATGTTTATAGCATGGTATTATCAAAAGTTAAATATTAACAACCTCAATAAGATTAACTTTCTTGCCATCCTTTGTTGCTAATGAATACAAACATTATAAGGGAGAAGCAAAACCATAAATTATAAAATTTGGAATAATGTTAGAACTTTTATATATATATATATATATTCTTTAGGTTATAAACTTTATAA
>JASDQU010106530.1:11611-29295 GCA_032191745.1 Picea mariana | reverse complement strand
ATAATGAGTAGAGTGTCCATTCAAAAAGTACTTTAGAAACCATGTACAGAGTCTTTATCCAAGAATATTCTCTAACATTATATCTAACTCTGAAAACTTATATTCTCATATCAAATATATATTTTTCAAAATATCAACTTACACTATATACTACATCATGATGGTATCAAATATATTTTTTTCAAAATGTTTGGTAAGACTTAAAATTCAACATCGTGGGATCTATAATATTAATTTCAGTTATACAAAAAATTATATTTTTTTGGAATTAGATATACTTTTTGAAACGAGAGTGGACGTCAAATTCAAATTGAACACTTCTACCATTAATTGCCTTGATTTTTACTGAAATCAAATGAAAAAATTGTTGGAACTCTAGATTTGACTGGTTGAGTCTATATAATTAGAGTTTTTTTAAGGTTTTTCAGGGTGTTGAATCCATTTATGCATTCAAAAATGCAATTTAAATAACAGAAAATGGTAATTTCACCAAGATCTATTTTACCAGATTCTCATGAAAAAAGTTCAAAAAATCGAATATTTAAACAACCCATTTAAATCCCCCAAAATCCATTGTCAAAAATTCCCAAATGTTAAGAGTGTCTCATGAAATGTTTTATCGAAAATATTCTGGAAACCCAATTAAAATGTTAATTTCCGCTACATACTCCATCATTATTTTTTGGGATCACCTATATTTTTTCGAAATGCATCATTATTTTTTGGGATCAACTATATTTTTTCAAAATGCAGGTCAAGATTCTTGTGACCAATAATTGCAGCTGAAATCCCTGGTCGAGTATGCCCAAATTTTAAGAGAGTCTCATGGAAATTTTTAAGGAATTTACAGGGCCCAAGGTTCGAATAGACAATGTAAATCCTACAAATTCCTCCTCCACCATGACCAATAATTTCCCTCACCTAAATAGGCTGAAATCTCTGGTCAAAAATGCCCAAATTTTAGGAGAGTCTCACCAAACATTTTTAGGAATTTACAGCACCCCAAATCCTTACAGATGACCTAAGGCTTGTAAATTCTCCCACCGCCAACAAAAATCCTCCTGGCCCCTCCCCCGAACAATACCTGTCCAAACACGCCACTCCACACATTCCCCACCTCTACTCCTTGAATTCCACTGTCGAGATCACAGTCACCGCAAACGCGACCACAACAATCCACAACAAGATGCATTGATTATGCACAAAGCACAGAAGATTTGGTGCAAGTGTTACTGCAAAAGGATGTCAAGTTTTACTATAGAATTAGGAAGAAGTTTATCTAGTAGTGAAGGCCTATGTTCATATACCATTCTCATTCACATAAAATTTCACAAGGAAAAAGGAGTTATGTGATCCAGGTGGATATCGATGGCCACCCACCTTTTCCAACTCGCTCAAAACTGTTTTATGGAAATTTTGGCAATTTACTATTTTTAGCAGTTTTTAACTTCTGGGGCCATTTTGAGCGCCTAAATGAAGGTTTTTCGAGATCTAGCTTCTCAATCATTAAAAAAGGCTCTGATTGAAACCCAAAAATGAATCTCCTCGACAATACCTTTCCAACGAGCTATTGTGCGCCCCAAACGAACATCGTATGCCAATGTTATGCCCCCGAGAAGTTGATACACCAAACTACCCAAAACAGGGTCCACAAAATTGTTGGATTTTCATCTTCTAGGGTTAGGGTTTTGGATTTTATTTAGGATAAAAATTCCTTTGGATCCTCTTGTAAAATTATCTTCTTGCGAATGCGAGAAGCGGACACATCTCTTCTCAGAGAGAAGTTGCCACCATTCTATCGAATCTTTCACTCTGTATTTTTATAGTCTTTGTACATTTTTGCTCATCAGTAGAAAATTGTGTATTACTACATATCTCCTTTTTTATGGTTGCATCTCTGATACATTTTTGTTATATTATTGGATATCTGAGATATCTCTATGAATTTCTTTATTATATCTCCGCTCTCATTTCGTGCTGAAAATAATCTGGATCATTGGTATCAGAGCAGGCTGCTCTTGATCATTTTTCAGTGCATGTCCCCGATGAGGCCCAAGTATAGCAAGTTGGCTCTCTAGCTTGTCTCTCTTGAAGACAATTGATCTCTCACTTCCAAGAAACCCTCCATGGCAGAAGAAAATAAAAATGACAGAGCAAACGATTATATTAATATGTTTCTTGAGCAAGCTCTCACGCGACAGAGGGGCAAAATGATGGAGAATTTTTCCCACATCCTTCAAATCCTGTTGATAACAACATGTGCTTCTTCATCAAGTGGCCACTTTGGAAGTACCTCTCCTTTCAAGGTACAAGTTAATTTTGATATTCCCATATTTGAAGGACAGACAGATACTAATGCCTTAGAAAAATGATTAAATATGCTAGAAGGTTATTTCTCTGTTCATAATTTCTCTGACAGGGAAAAGATCACCTTCGCACTCCTTAAGGCTCTCCCCCATGTCAAACATTGGTGGGAAACTTACTGGGAGAAAATTTCCACTAAGGAGTCTAGAATATATGGGGTCGAGCCCACTTGGGATTTTTTTGTGGATGTGGTAAAGGAATAGTATTACCTTGTTGGCAACTATGAGGACCAATACATGAGATGGACCACACTACTGCAAGAGAGGGCCCAAGAAATTCTAGAGTTCACCAATACCTTCCATACCTTGCACACCAATCTAGGTATCAAAGACTGTGAACAACATTTGGTTCTGAAATACCATGGGGATCTACATAGATACATCCAAACTAAAATGGATTTTCTGGACATCTCATCACTCGATGCTTATTATTGATATGCTATTAAAATCGAGAAGAAATTTAAGCACCAGAACAAACGAGAGTTCGGGTCTACAAATCTGCAACAACCAAAGTATGATAAAGACAACCATAACAAACAATCTCCCGAAAATCAGTCCAAGCCACATGAAAATAAGGGTCATAGGAAGACGAAGAAGGACACCGAAAAATGGTGTGATTTCCACAAAATTCCTTGGCACAACACCGATGAATGTCACTCAAAAGAGTCATTGGTGTCTGAAATCAAAGACAAGGAGTCAAACCTTGATTCAGAATCTGATTCAGAAAATACTAACAGAAGATAGATCATCAACGCAAACCCCACTGCTATTGTTGCGACGACAACAATTCAACCAGAAGAACCAACAGATATTGAAGAAGGGGAGTGACTTTTTCATTCATAGATGTGGGTGAAGGGGTCCCCGCTGCATTTTATTGTTGATAGGAAGCCAAAAGAACCTTATCTCAGCAGAGGTCATCAAACAGTTTGGATTGTCGACAACACCACATCCACAGCCATACAATATCAGGTGATGTTTCCCCGTTGGATGTTTGTGATGTTCTCTTGGGCTAGCCATATATGTTGAAACGTCATGCTATCTATGAGTCTTGACCCCGTAGTGTCATTGTTACTCTGGGGGGTCATCTCTACATGGTACCAAAGGTGGTTCCGACTACTTTCCCACCTAAACAATGTCGCAAGGTAGTATCTCATACTACAAAAATTAGCTTCTTCACAATCTGTTCAAAAGGTGAATAGAAGGATACTGCAACCACTACAGCGTTGGCCCAAGCACCTTCTATCTAACAGAAGCAGGTCAAAAAGACTGCAGCAAAGCGCAAAGTTTTCTTATGCACACAGAAATATCATGTAGCCAAACTGGTTAAAAGGGTCCAACCCTTCCATCCACAGGCTCGTGACAACCTTCAAAAATCTAAGTAGTGCAACTTCTCCAATAAGGAAAGCAGCTCATCAATATGCAGATTCAACAAACTCTTTTCCCTCTCCCCATGGCACTCAACACGATGGAGAACATTTATTCCTAAGGAGGGAGGATTGATCCAAGTGGATATCAGTGGCCACCCACCTTTTCCAATTCGCTCAAAATAGTTTTCTAGCAATTTTGGCAATTTACTATTTTTAGTAGTTTTTAACTTCCAGGGCCATTTTAAGGGCCTAAATGAAGGTTTTTTGGGATCTAGATTCTAAATGATAGCCAAATATGTTGATTGAGACCCAAAAATTAATCTCCTCGATGATACCTTTCCAACGAGCTATAGTGTGCCCCAAACAGAGATCATATGACAAAGTTACAGCCCCGGGAAGTTGATACACCAAACTACCCAAAACGGAGTCCACAGAATTGTTGGCTTTTCATCTTCTAGGGTTAGGGTTTTGGATTTTATTTATGATAAAAATGACTTTGGAGCCTCATTGTAAAATCATCTTCTTGCGAATGCGAGTAGCGGACACATATCTTCTCAGAGATAAGATGCCACCATTCTAGCGAGTCTTTCACTAAGTATTTTTACAGTCTTTGTACATTTTCTCTTTGTTATCACATAAAATTGTCCATAGTCACGAGTGAAATCCATGAACGCAGGCGAGAAGGCAGGTGCAGTTTTCAGCAACAAAGCCCCTCCCCAGGTGCAGTTGAGTTTAGCACCACCTAAACGCGATTGGAGGGATTCTACAATGGGAAGGCAGATAAAACATTGGCGGGGGTGCTAAAATAACCGGTATGCTCAGATCTCAGGTCCCGATCAGATCAATGGCCTTAAATCATTTTGGGGAAGCAACATGCTCGGGCGATAAAAGGCCTTGAGTGTGCCGAAATCCTAACCATGGTTTTGTGGGAAGGCTACATGGAAAAGGAGGGTGCATTTCAAGATCGAAAGCGGTGTGGGCCTAAACTGCTTCATGTAGCCTATGCGACAGGTGGCCACCCAATAGTCGTCCCGCCCACTCCAATCTTGAGAAGGATTTAGTTAATCAGCAAGGACTGGTAGATGAAACCTCATCTCAGTCCATAAATAGAAAGCATGGAAATTATGGCTAAGGAGAAAGAGTTTCCATCCCAAGGTACAACAATGGACGGTTTCTTCTTGCAAGCCCATACTGAACCAATTTTGCATCTAATAGCAACAAACGCACATAGTCTGATAGAAGGCTGCACAGACGTAAAGCTTTGAATGGGATTGCCAGATCACACTCCTGGAAGTTGTGGGCTGATATGAGTATATGTAGATCAGTTCAATATTTTTTTATGGTCGTCAACTGGTTGAGCAAAGATTCATATTTTGTAATATTTTTATAACAGAGTTGTTCTCTTGTTTTGTATGAGACTTGAGACTTTCACATTAATAGAAGTCAACTTCTTTCATCTCTTTGTTTAAATTGTGCTAAAACACTCATGCATGGAGGATCCAGATATGGGTTGTGGATGTATTGTAATGTAGGTTTGATTATAATATTGTTGTGACTTGTTCTAGTACTTTCGTTTGTTATCTTATTTCCCTTATGTTGAAATTCTCATGCATGGAGGATCCATATGAGTTGTTATAGTTGCATGGTAATGGAGGTTTGATTATTATGCTACTATGACATATTTCGATGTCTGAAACTCGAGTTCAAGAGTTCTCTTGTGCCTGAGTTTTTCTTCCCCGAGCTTCTTGAAGGTCGAATGCTCATGGTAGACTTGTCCACCTTTCTCACGAAATATTCCCTCTACTCACCTTTAACCTTAAACCACTGACTGAAGTTAATGAGGACCTCATTTCCCTATGCATTGCTTGTCCAGTTTCCATGTTAAAGAATTCTTGTACTATTTTTTGTCCATTTGACCTCCACTCATAAACCTACCTCCACAAACATTTTGATGGGTACTAGGCTTATCCTCTTGCATTCTGAGGGTGAATCGTAGTGATAACATTCTTGGCATCATTTCCGAGGAACGAATTGAATACATTTCCATAGGATTGAACAACAAATAAATTATGATTCTAAAGGTGCATCAGATATCGGTACCTTGAAGATTGCAACTTGCACCTGGAGACTCCATTTTTTCAATTGTGGCTCCCAAAGGCAGACACACGAGGTCTACTCCATAGCTACCTCTGGAAACACCTGAAGCTGACCCATAAAACATTATCAATAAAGGGAATACCTCTCACGAAGGGCTTCCAGCCATTGTACCAGGTGATTCTGGTAATTTACATGATTCTTCTTTTAAAACTCCAGTAGTTGCATATAATTCTCCTTTTATACCATATGTTGGAGTTTCCATAAGTTTAGATTTTGAGAGATTTCCTGTTGAACTCCCCTCTTCTAGTCTTCATTTGGAAGGAGAAAGTTTTGACAATCATGTTTCTCCTGATATTGTAAAGTGGTTTAGACCCAGGAGCTTAAACGATATCCCCACATTGTGTTTTCCTACTCCTCCTCCTATCAAAGTTGTTGTAACTAAAGAGGGGGGAAATTATTTTCCTTTGAACCCCATATTATTCTCCTCTAGCACTCAATCGTTTCCCTTTTCCCCTAAAAATACAACTCCATCTCCCCATGGTTCTCCTATAATTCACATCCCAATAGAAGGTGTTAATCCTCCTAGAAACAGAATGGATGCCATATTGGCTGCTAGATATGCCCCTCTTGTTTTACCTCATCCTATGAATGCTCTCCCAGCTGGAGACTACCTTAAGTACATGCACAAGTTCACAAGGGAGGAAGACATAACTTCGTAATAATACCTTTCAACTTTTTATAGTTATGTAGATAATCATAACATTGAAAATGAGGATGTGTGGATGAAATTTTTTTTACAGATCCTTGATGGTGAGGCTAGGAAATGGTTTAGAGGATTAACTCCTAGATCTATTGATGGGATTGAGGCTTTGGATGATTCATTCTTCAGACATTGGGGGGACAAAAAAGATTTTCTTTATTATATTATAGAGTTTGGGTCACTTAAAAGAAAAGAGGGGGAATATGTTTCAGACTTCTCAAAGAGTTTTAACAAGATGTACAATAAGATTCCCACTGAAATAAAGCCTACATAAACCTCTGCCAAGATTACTTATGCCAACGCTTTTGACCCTGATTTTTGCCTCCTATTGAGAGAAAGAAGAGCTACCTCTTTAGCTCACATGAAAGATGCAACCCTTGAAGTAGAGTCTAATATATTGGCAGTTGGAAAGCTTAGGAGTAAATATGATAGAGACAAAAGAAGATGTAGTTCTGAAGCTTCAAACTCTGATTCCTCTATTGCCTCCCCTCAAGTAGATGAGTTGACGAAGCTGGTAAGATCACTTCCGCAGAAATGGAGAAATTGAAATTTGAAAGAAGGAAGAGCTATAGGAACCCCCAGAATGTTGATAATAGGGATAATTTCAGAAGACCCAATAATGCCCCTCAGATCATCCAAATATATCAAATAAATAGGGTTAGGGATGATAAAAAAATACAAGCCCCTCTCCAAAATAACCTTGTTACTGATGAAGAAGGAGAGGAAAAAGATGTTGATCCTAAAACCTATTTTCTTGGTGACACCTCTTCATCCCCTCATTTAACTCAATATGAATATGAAGAGTCTTTCATGGACAACCAACTAAATGAGCTGAGAAAAGGGGAAACGAACATTGGAAACTCAAATAGATACAACCTCATGTCCAAGAAGAAAGAGGGAAATCCTGACATTCCTGATCAACCTACTAGAATAAAGCATCCTATTAAGAGTGTGGTAGCTAGAAGCAAAGAAAAAGAGCCACAAAACCCCCAGGAAGAGGCTAAGGGCCCTATCCTAGAAGTGAAGAAGATTTTGAAGCCTCCATCCTCTTTTATCTTTGAGAATGAGATTCAAAATATTAAAATCCCTGTACCATTTTTAGAGCTAGTTAAGAATGAGGATTTCAAAATATACCTTTCCAAAATGTTGCAGCCTGAACCTTCATCTCATCCCACAGACTCAGTCAACCTCCAATATGAAAAACCAGTTGTCATACTAGGACCTTATGTAGAGGATAGGGATGACTCCTCCCCTCCTTTATATAAATCATTGAACATTCATGATAAAGTTCTCCACAACTGTTTGATGGATTCAGGTGCATCTCACAATCTCATGCCTAAGACTGGCATGAATGAGCTTGGGTTGGAGGTTACAAAAACCTACCATGACTTGTACTCATTTGATTCCAAGAAGGTGAAGTGTCTTGGGGTTATTAAAGACCTGATTGTTTCCTTGTTCCAATTTCCAATGAAAAGTGTGGTCATGGATATTGTAGTGGTTGATGTCCCCCCTAAGTTTGGAATGATCTTGTCTCGATCTTGGATCAAAAGACTATGGGGAACTTTACATATGGATCTTTCATATACCACTATTCTTGTGTTTGGGGGGGAACATTGAAGGCTTTATAGGGAAGCACAACTTTCTTACATTATCAGTGATGAAGCTAACCCTACCACCACCCCATTTTTGTAGTTGATAGTGATTTAGGAACTAGTATGCTACAACTCACTAATGCTCCTCAAACATCTATTGAAATCATAAAGCAACCTATTGCCTCCTGTGAAAATATTCCTCCCAATACCTTTGTTTGGAAGATGTTTTTTGATGGAGCCTCTTCTAGGGAGAGTGCTGGTGTTGGGGTAGTCTTCATTTCCCCTGCCCATGAGACCATATGTCTGTCTTACAAGCTTGAATTTGAAGCAACAAACAATGTGGAAAAATATGAGGTTCTTGTTTTGGGTTTGAGGGCTACCAAATATAGGAAGATTGAGGAGCTAGCAGTGTTTGGAGATGTTGAGTTGGTTGTTCATCAAATCAAAAATCAGTATCAGGCTAAGCACCCCAGGTTAAGGGCCTACAGAAATGAAATCTATGATCTTGTTGATAGTTTCTTATTGGATTTTAATATCTCGTTTGTTCCAAGAGAGGAGAACACTATGGAATATTCCTTGACTGTTTTAGCAAGTAAGTTCAGGGTTCCTTTTCCCCCCAAACTCAAGTATGATGTGGAAGTAAAGTATAAACCCTCTATTCCTGACAATGTCAAACATTGGAAGGTCTTTGAGGATGATATTAAGGTAAAAAAGTTTCTTGAGACTGTGGATGAATTTTCTTCTTTACATATTGATCAAGATCAGGATACTGAAGAAAGCCCTCACGCTAATGTGTTTCTGAATGAAATTGTTGACCATCATATTGTTCAGTTGCCTAGTAACGATATTCCAAAGGGACTAGTCCCTTTGGAGAGATTGTTTAATAGAAATGATGTTGCTATAAAGTTTAAAGGTTCGACTGAAAATGTTGATGTGACTGAATGCAATTTGGGAACAAAGGAAGACCCAAAGTATGTTAAATTTCCTAGTAGCTTATCAAAGGAACAAAGGGTTGAGTATGTCAAGCTTTTGAAGGAGTTTGTTGATGTGTTTGCCTGGAAATAGGAATATTTGAGAACATATGACACCAACATCATTGAACATAAGATCCCTTTGAAAGAAGAGACCTAGTCTTTTAGGCAGAAACTCAAATAGATAAACCCCATGTTGTTGCCTATTATGGAAAAAGAAGTGAAAAAGTTGTTGATTGCCCAGATCATCATTCCTTTGAGATATTCAGAATGAATGGCTAACTTGGTGCCTGTGAGGAAGAAAAATGGGGAAATCAAGTTATGTGTTGATTTCAGGAATTTGAACAGGACCTCCAAAAAATATAACTACCCCTTGTCAAATATGGAGCACATTTTGCAAAGAGTGACTGGTTCATCTAGGATGTCTATGATTGATGGCTTCTCTAGCTACAATCAAATATTTGTCATGCCTGAAGACAGAGAGAAGACAACCTTCACTACTCCTTGGGGAACTTTCATGTATGCTAAAATTCCCTTTGGATTGATGAATGCAGGAGAAACCTTCCAGTGAGCCATGGACATCACCTTCATTGGGGAGAAAGACAAATTTGTAGTCATATATCTAAATGACATTATAGCTGTGTTCTCAAAATCTGACAAAGAGCATTGTCATCATTTGAAGAAGTTCTTCCTAAAATGCAGAAGTTTTGGTCTCTTTCTCAATCCTAAGAAATCTTTGTTTGCTATGGAAGAGGGTAAATTATTGGGGCATATTGTGTTAGCAGAAGGAGTAAGAATTGATCCAAGCAGAGTAGAGGCCATCCAGGCCTTATCTTTTCCTAGATCTAAGAAAGAGGTTCAGTCTTTCTTGGGTAAAATCAATTTTCTGAGAAGATTCATTTCTAATTTTGTTGAGTTGGTTAAGCACATTATAGACATGATTAGAAAGGGAAGCGAAGTGAAATGGACTGCTGAGTCTAGGAATTATTTTGGCCAAATCAAAAGGGATTTGACTGAAGCACATGTGCTCATTAGCCCTGAATATTATAAGGAAATTATGATATTTTCTTTTGCCTCATCTGATACATTGATTGTTGTTTTGCTATAGAAAAATCTAGAGGGCTTGGAACAACCTATTTCCTTTTTTAGAAAAGCATTGAGGGATGCATAAACGAGATATGATATCATGGGGAAGCAAGAATATCCTTTGGTCAAATCCCTCAAAGCTTTCAAAATGTATGTTCTGCATTCAAATATTGTTGCATATGTCCCCTCAGCCTCAGTGAAAGAGATATTGATTCATCCTAACATAGATGGGAAGAGAAGTAAATGGATTGCTAAAATTCTGGAATTTGACCTTGAAATGAAGCCCACTAAATTGGTAAAAGGCCAAGGTTTAGCCAGGCTACTAGCTGAATCAAACTGCGAGGCTTTAGGGTCTAATTTCATGAACATAAACTCAAAAAATCAGCAAGCTGAGATTGTTGATAAAGACTCTCATGTCAACCTCAAGTTGGTAGGATGCATCTGGTATAAAGACATCATATATTTTCTACAGAAGTTGTAGCCTCCTGATGGCTTGGACAAGAAAAAAGTAAGAGATTTGAAACTAAAAGCAATCAAATATTGTCTCATTGATAAGGTCTTTTACTAGAATGATCCTCTGGGAGTTTTTTTAAGATGTCTAGACCCACAAGAGGCCCAAAGAGCTATGATTGATTTTCATGACAGCTTATGTGGGGGACATCATTTATGGAGGAAAAAAACTTATAAGATCCTCAGAGCTGGATATTTCTGGCCTAGCCTTTTTACTAATGTTTGTGCAAAGATTAAAGCTTGTGTCAAATGCCAAAATTTTTATGGAAAACAACACCTCAAATCTTTTCCTTTGAAATCTGTGGTGGTTTCTGGACCTTTTCAACAGTGGGGTCTTGACTTCATTGGAGAAATCCACCTAGCCTCAAGTGGTCAGCAGAGGTGGATTTTGACTGCCACTGATTATTTCACCAAGTGGATAGAATCCATTTCTACAAGAAGCTCCTCCCACAAGGTAATCATTATCTATCTTGAGGATATCATGTCCAAATTTGGTTGTCCAAGCAAGATTGTTTCAAAAAATGTTGCTTCCTTCAAAGTTGAACCATTGATCAAGTTCTGTGAACTGTATGGGATTACATTAATCCATTATACTCCTTGCTACCCTCAGGGAAATGGTTTGGAAGAGTCCTCTAATAAGACCCTCATAAAGATCATCAAGAAATTGTTAGAAGACAACAAGAGAGCATGGGACTCAAAGCTAAAATTTTCCATATGGGATGACATAGTTACAACAAAGAGGTCACTGGGTGTTTCCCCTTTTCATCTTGTATATGGGGTTGAGGATATTTTTCCTACTTAGCTTGCCTTGCCCGTGGAAAAATTCCTCCAGGAATACCAAGGAGAACCTGATGATATGGTCAGAAGGATACAACAGTTGGTAGAAGTACAATAGGCTAGGGAGTAGTTCCTTGATAAATCTCCAGACCACCAACAGAAAATAAAATGAGACTTTGACAAAAGGGTGAGCAAGGAAAATTTTCAGCTGGGGGATCTGGTGCTCAAGTGGGATGCCCCCAAGCAAGAAAAAGGAAAACATGGTAAATTCAAAGCCTTATGGATTGGTCCTTTCAAGATTTTTGAAGTATTTTCAAATAACACCTATAAGTTGCAAAGCTTGGAGGATTCTGAAGTTTTTGGTGGCCCTATCAATGGGAAATTTCTAAAGAAATATTTTGTTTAAGCCATGATTGGCTTTCCACCATTGTAATTACTACTTTATTTTTATTTTCGATATTAATAAGTGACTCCATAACCCAAAAGCTAAGGCACTGGAATTGCATGTTCTTGGCAGCTCACAGGGAGCATGCCATCCCTTGTGGAGCCGAATGTTATCACATAAAATTGTCCATAGTCACGAGTGACAACCATGAATGCAGGAGAGCAGGCAAGTGCACTTTTCAGCAGCAAAGTCCCCCCCCCCCGATGTAGTTCAGTTTAGCGCCACCTAAATGCGGTTGGAGGGATTCTACAATTGGCAGGTAGATAAAACATTGGTGGGTGCACAAAAATAACCGACGCGCCTAGATCTCAAGTGTTGATCAGATCAATGGCCTCAAATCATTTCGAGGCTGCAACATGCTCAAGTGATAAAAGGCCTTGAGCAGGCCGAAATCCTAACCATGGTTTTGCGGGAAGGCTACATGGCGGAGGAAGGTGCATTTCAGGCCCGAAAGTGCTATAGGCCTAAACTGCTTCCCATGGCCCCAAAATCACATGCGCATATGGTGCTTTATCCAATAGTTACAGGTGGTTTCCCGATAATCATCCCGCTACGCTCCAATCTCGAGAAGGATTTAGTTAATGAGCAGGGACTGGTAGCTGAAACCTCAGCTCAATCCATAAATAGAAAGCATGGAAATTATGGCTAAGGAGAGAGCGTTGTCGGCCCAAGGTACAACAATGGACGGTTTCTTCATGCAAGCCCATATTGAACCAAGTTTGCATCTGATAGGAGAAAACATGCACAGTCTAACAGAAGGCTGCAAATATGTAAAGCTTTGAATGGGATTGCCAGATCACACTCATGGAAGTTGTGGGCTGATCTGAGTATATATAGATCAATTCAATATTTTTTTATGGTTGTCAAGTGTGTTATTGGATAAATCGATGAATGAAAACATAAACTAATCTCCCTAGATCCACCTGGATATAGAACAAAACAAGATAGAACATGACTCTTTCTCTAAGTTGATACCATTGAATTTACTACACAAGAAGGAATAGATGACATAACTTTAGATATCGTTTCCTTATATCTTTTTTGTCCTTGCTTCACTCTAGTGCTCTTGTGAGATCATATCTACAATGACACAAACCAACCAAAGTAAAAGCAACAATTGTAGATTCAATGGAGACCTAAACATGTGATCAAGGAGTCATGTAATAAAACACTAATGATTTTATGGGAAAGAAACATGTCATCATATCATATTAAGTAAAAGTGGAAGATACAACCAAATTTCCTTGATGTCACAAGTTCCCTTTCAGTGGTCCCTTGTTCCAACACACACATACACTTGCTCTGAATTTGTATGAAGATGGTCCACAAAAGCGTGATGGAAAAATGGAGGCCTCAAGCATTAGTTCTAATAGGATCCTTCACAAAGCCTTTCGCCTATTCTTTCAAAAATTCTTTTCTCAATTTTGCTTAACCTTTTTCATGAGAAATACATTATTATATAGGAGAAGATGAAGCAGTTACAGGGATGAGGATGATCCCACCAAATCAGAGAAGCCAGTAGGATCACAAACATACGGACGCCACCTCACATTCCAGAAGATTATCCTTTTAGAAACTTCGTGAAACTTCTTCCTTTCCTTAGCTTCAAACATCGCCGCACCCTGCCTATATAGCAGCATGCGGAAATCCCGTGAGCCAAGCATAGAGCAACCTGCAAAAATCAAGGATTTATGCACTATGTACCACTGTCTGCCTGCGACATCATTCTAAAAATATGCCTTGTAGGGGAATAACTCAATCATTTTTCCCATGTAAAATATTATTTTGAGAACCTGAACACATGCCTGTAGGGCCATCATTAGAGTGACCAAAATAATGTGTAATAGAATGCCCCCCAAAGTATGAGGCTGGAACTCATGATAGTTTAAATACTTTGTAAAATGTGTGTGTGTGTCGAGAAAAAGGAGCGCTCCAATCGGGAACCTGCAAATAATCAAGCATCTACATAAAATTATACCACTTGTGAAGTAGGAATTCTCATGCTCAGACTACAACTTATTTAAATCATAAATGTAATTCATAGCCACCAATCATACACCATGGATCCTTGTCATCGAGATTCTACATAGCCACCAGAAATACATTATGGATCTATGTATTAGAAAGCTTAAGTTCAAACACATCCACGAGACATACAAAGTGGATATATGTGTCAAATACAAATCATAAATACTCCATCGCAACCTGGACCAAAATGATGAGATCCAGGGTCTTCAACCCCATCATCTGCAAGTACGAATCTAACCATGTGATTAAAGGTGTTGAAGTCGAACATGGTAGAAACCACTTGATTATCGGTCATTGATGAAAACCATTAACAAGTGCGAGGGAAATCACCATTAATGTCAATGACTCCCAAGGTACCTTAGTACAATCCAACGAATGTGAATAAATGAGCTGAAGTCAAACACTCAATGAAATCTCTCGATCAGGGACCAATGATGTGAATCCACTATCGAAAGTGAAGAAACCTGCCATTGAGGCATGCAAGCTCTAAGGTACTAAATGATTTCTAAGTCTTGTTCTCGGATGATGACTTGAAGTCGACAAGAAAATACTCGTCATAGGAGGGCCTTGATGTATCCCCCATCAGTGAGACAAAATAAGTAACAGATTTAGGGTAGATCAAAGTATGAAAATGATTTGAAACTGACACATGGAAGGCCGACATGGTAAGAATTAACAATTGCAGATGGCTGACTCAGGGGAGGGCTTGCTTGGACTTCTCTTGAACATATGAACAAAATGACAATAGTCTTGACAGCATTGACTCAAAGAAGACCTAAGATATGAACTGGCAAAAAGTTGGAGGAGGGGAAAACGGATTTCCCAACCCGGATTCAAAAGATGAAAAGGGTGTCATGTTCAAAAGCAACTAGTACTGCCACTAACATGGTTACAGAGACACATTTGTTTCCCAAATTTTCCCCCACCATTTCAGGTGAGTACCACTTTATTTTTATGCAAGCTTGAGGAGGATAACATATGCTTGTTGATGTAAGCTCATCCTTCGAATGAGTCCCTCAGAGTATATTTAACGAACCCTAAAAAGGAGTGGTTCGGTCCCAAGTGGGTCTTTCGATGTTTGTTTAACGAGTCCAAAGATAGAAAATTCGAGGTTTTTTCATGTTTATAGAGTCTAAAAAACACATTAAAGAGAACTCTCTCAGTTTCTTTTTCATAAAGTAATTCGATAAAACCAGAAAAGTGATAAACTATCACCCATCAAATGTTTTCTTCAAATACTTTTACAAGCGTGAAAAGAACAAGGTCGTTCGACAATCTATTCATTTTTATGGAGTACGAAAAGAGCTTAAAGGATACTCCATGGGTTCCGCTTTTTGTGTTTCCATGACGAGTACGAAAAAATGACAAAAGTATACTCGGTTATGTTCTCATCGATTTTCAAGAACGAGAACGAACAAAGACTAGGATCGAGGTTTTCCGTAAAACCCTAAAAAGTGTTAGTATATGTAACAAACAGAAATGCAAATCAAAAAGACATCCACACTGCATTGTTCATGACTTTAGTCTTTCCACCTACGAAAAATAAAAGACTCATGGGACCATTAGATCTTTAGGTTATGATAAAACGCATTAAAATAATATAAAATATTATTAGAAAAAGAAAAAAGTTGAATAAATAGGGGTAAAACCTCTTATTGCTATTTCATTTGCATTTCATTCAAAACTTGTCTAGAAACCCTGTTTTTACCTCATACTTCGGTTGTTGATTGCGAGAAGCACAGGTTGTTATTCAGCAAACGGTCTCTGTCAACACGGTAAGCTCATCATCCTCTTCTTTTTAAATAGATTAAAATTCATTTATTTTGGTTAAAAAGTAATTTTTGGATGATTTCCGTCGCAGGTGGCTAGTATCGAGACTTGCAGAAATCCCGCACTATAATAAAAGTTCGTCAGCGGCGGTCGAAAACCCAAAACATTACACATGTGTTTGCCCAAAAAGAATTTCAAAACCAATGTTTTGAAGATGCTAACTTCTTTTCCTCGTCTCCATGCAGGTATTTGATTGCCAAAATGTTGGAATTGAGAGAATGGGAACACGAGGTTGATGAATTCATGGCCTTGAATGATCTCGGCATTGTCAATGCCCTTCGACAGTGCAGATTGTTAAAAAAATTTAAAATCCATGGCATAAGAGATCCACTGAGGCTATTAGAATACCTGGTCCACATGTGGGATGTAGACCAGCAGGTGTGTCATGTGGGTGTCCATGTTCTTTCATTGGATATCGAAGACATTTACTTCTTAATGGGGTTATTCCATCGTGGAGCACATGTGACATTAACAGGAGGTCGAGGTGGTGGTTTGCTGATGAGAGAATACATCCATCCATACTGTGAACCTGAGGCCCAGAGGTGCAAAGTTAAGGTAGCCATCGAAGGTGTTCAGGATTTAACTCTCCGGACCATTTTGTTTACCATTGCATGGATGGCGGGAAGTGCATCTTTGCACATGGCCCTCCAAAGTTACTTTTAGTATGTCATGGAATGCACGGAACCTCGTGTGTTCAACTGGTGTGATGGTCTTCTTCGCAGTATGAATACACAGTTAACCAAGAGCAAGAATGGGGCCCTGAAGCAATTCGGGCATGGATCCATTTTGGTGTCTTTCTTTCTAGAAAGAGTCCCTCATTTACGCCTACAGGTAGAGTGGGGTATACCAGCGCCACGAGATCCGCAAATGAAGCGGTGGTGTGATCTCATGGCCCGGCATGTAGCGGGCCCCATTATTAAATACAATGATGCATTCTTTGACTGGCTGAGGCCACATATATTGATGATAGATGATTGTGCCTATGCTAGCTTGGACTTTCAAGGCGACCCTGATTTGGTTCTACCTGAGGGTTTTCAGTGGGGGGGCCTAGGTAAGAAAAACATTTTGTTTTTATGGTGTTTTTGTGAATTTTTTAGAATACAAGACATTTTTTATACATCTATCCAATGACTAATCAAAAATTTTGACCATGCAGATGTAGTGCCACATCGGCCTCTGAGAACTTCCCCCATTCAGAGGCGAGGGGAAGCAGTAGTAGTAGCAGGATGGGATGCTGACGATTATGAAGCGGTCGAGCATAATTTAGAGGGTTTGACAGTGGACATCTTAGATATCTTGATGAACAAGATTCCGAGGCCTTATCAGTCCCACACCGTAGGCGTGTCTGGTTCACTCAGTCGACTACTCCGTAGGGTAGCACGAGTAGTAGTATGCTACCGTGAGCAACATCCATGATGCTATTTTGTAGAAGCCATAGGCTTCATATTTTGATATTTTGGTCTCTAGACATAAAAAACCTTTTTGTAAAACATTTTATCGTTATATATATACATGAGGCTTCTACCAGATTACTTTGCTTTATATACAACATGTGATGTGTGATTGGATTTATAAATGTCTCAAATTTCTGTCTAACACATAATTAGCTAATGCATCAGTTAATGTATTTAGACATCTAGGAATGTGTTGATACTCAATATAATCAAAATAACGTTCCAAGAGGTGAATTCGTAAATATACCCATAACAAAGTAGGGATTCAGATAGTATAGATGTTACTTAATTGTAGCACTACTAGTTGCAAATCAAGTCGCACAACGAGATGATGAATCCCAAGTGAAATAACATCGATCAACAATTTGATGACTGCGCTATATTATGTGATATTATTTTTTTCA
>JASDQU010106529.1:92619-121643 GCA_032191745.1 Picea mariana | reverse complement strand
CAAGATATCTGGAAGACCAGTACTTGAACAACCATTCGTTAGCCAACTCATTCTTCTCGAAGATTATCTTCTAGAAGGCTTGAGAACTTCATCTTTTTCCTCTTTAAAAACATGTTCACACCTTGGCCATGAGTACAGTGCGAATTATCCGCACCCTATCTTAATGCAACCTGCGAGAATTAAGGATTCTCACAGGCGGCTATATAGGCAGCGTGCGAACTTCTTATAAAACATAGTTTCTGGAAGAAGATAAGTGCAACTTTTCTCAGGAAAGTATTCTTATGAAAGAGCTTGATTCTTCATCATCATGACATCATCATAACATTATCACGATGACTAAAATTTTGGATAACATAGCAAAACTACTAGGATTCTCCCCCTACTCAAAAGTCGAAAGTACACAGTGTGCAATCGACAAAACTAAAGGCCAACCAATAGGCTGGTGGAAAGAAGAAACAACAAAAGAAGGGTAAGGGGGATAAGAAAGCCAACAATAATGTTGGGGGGGAAATACAAAGAAAATAAAGTTGAAGTGTCTATGTAACCTTTGCACGGAAGACCGTCTGACCCACCTGTGCCCTCGGCTTGCAGAGGCCCAAAAGTTACTACTGCAACAACAACCTGTTGTGTTAAAGAACCCATTTCCACATGGGAAAAATTTAACTCAAACCTCTGCAAATGCGGATGGGGGAAGTCATGGACCCCTTTCGTCATCTAGTGATCCCTTGACATTGAATGTTTATATGTTGAAAGGTGATGCCCACATAGCAACTAGGAAACATGATTATAGAATTCCAAACACTTTTGAGAAGGGTAAAGAAGTTGAAAACCCATCTATTCCTCTCCAGATTAAGAATACATTGGGCGAAAAATGACACACATCTCAAAAGGGGTGTTCAAGAAATATTCCCACAATCTAAACGCGAGGGCCCCCAAGAACTACTCTATGGTGGAGGATTTGTCACAAACCCCTTGCGGGATTTCTGCTTTGGAGGTCCTACAAAGCTGCCCTTTATAGAGAAAGGCTCTGTTAGCTTCCTTAGGATTTGCTGTGACTTGTAATCCAGGAATGATCATGCTTGATACAACTGACTTGAAACCCCGTCTCCCTTACCACGTCACGTTTCAGATAGTAGTGTCTTACACCAAAAAATATTTTACCCAGAACATTTTCCGCATGGTGGTTGATGAGGGCTCCTCTACATGTGCGATGTCATTGGCATGTTGGAATTCCATTGGACAACCCATTTTGTCTCCATCACCTACTCTTTTTACTTCTTTCGATGGTCATTCGTTTAGACCACATGTAATGATTCCTTCTTTTGTCATGCAACTAGGAGGAAAGATCGTGTGTGTCGAAGTTGAAGTGGTCGATGCGCCTCTTGACTACAATATCTTGTTAGGAAGGAGTTGGACTTATGTTATGCATGTAGTGGTCACCACAATTTTCTGGGTCTTTTTTTTTCCACACAAGGGTCAGATTGTGTCCATTGATCAATTGTCTTTCTTCCATCCTGACCCTTCATCGAGGGAATCCACGGTCGCAATGATTGATAATCCATAACCCGACATCATTAATATAGGGGTTGGTTTCTGCCCACCTTTGATGGGTACTTTTGATTACCATCCTCCATCCGGCGATGTCAAGTTCATATTGGTTGTCCTTGACAAACATTAGGCTGAAATATTTCAGGTTTCGTAGTTCCATATGAATTACTTTAACAATCTGTGGACTCTTCCTTCCCCATCGTCCATGATGGAAGGGACAGGGAATCATGGCATGGTCATTCCTTTGTCTGTGATAGAGGTTGTGTACTCTATAGTCTATCAAGCTTTCATTGATCCTGATCTGACTCCCGCACAGGAGTTAGATCCAGTCTTCGAGCCTACCCGGGCTCAAGGTCTGCTCGCCACTATCGATTCCTTAGACTTGGTCTTTCCCTCTGACGAGGTGATTATATAGGCATTGAATAGTCCAGACAAAACTTGGGATGATCTCCATCACAGATCTTAATTTTTCTCAGAGTTAGGAAGAATTAAGGCTGGTGATTTCATGTTGAATATGACTGGAGATAGGTATTGTCCTATCAGTCCTTTGGCTATGCACGCAGTTTACGCCGAAGGTAATATGTCAACCATCGTTAAAACAATACCTATCGATATCTACAGAACCCTTGGCATCATGGAGAATATCTTCGTCGGAGCAGACTGATCCCCTGAAGAGATTCAAATCTATACTGATTTATTTAAATAATTTCATGACGTTTTTGCCTGGTCTTACGAGGAAATGCACGGAACTGATCCAAGAATAGGCGAACATGAAATAACAACTTACCTTGACACCAAGCAATTCTAGCAGAATCTTCGTCTGGTTAATCCTCCGAAAGAAGAAACTATTAAGGATGAAGTAGAGAAACTAATAAAATATGATTTCATCTACCCCATCCAATTGACTCAATGGGTGTCAAATCCCGTTTCGGTCAACAAAAAGATGGGAACGATTCGCATATGTATGGAATTCCGTGATTTGAATAAGGCCTATCCAAAGGATAATTTCCCCACCCCATTCATTGACCAGATCATTGATGAATGTGCAGGCTATGAGGTCTTTTCTTTCCTGGATGGTTTTTCGGGATAGAATCAGATTCAGATTAAGCCCAAAGACTAGCATAAAATAATTTTTATATGTCCATGGGGTGCATTTTCTTATCGGAAGATGCCTTTTGGCCTGAAGAACGCTCGAGCCACTTTCCAATGGGCCATGTGTTTTTCTTTCCACGATCTCAAGCACATAATTGAGGCCTATCTCGATGATTTAGCATCATGATCTCGTAAGAGAGTTGATCATCCCACACACCTCTGACATATCTTTGAGTGATGTCGCTACTATCAGATTCGCTTGAATCCTAACAAATGTAGTTTTTGCATGACCTCGGGTTGTATTTTAGGTTTTATAGTTTCAAAAACAGGGATCATGGTCGATCCTCTAAAGGATGAGGTGATAGTTCAATTTCCTCCCCCGTGCACAGTCTCTCAGCTTCAAAGTTTACAGGGAAAAGCCAATTTTCTTCATTGTTTTATCAGAAACTACGTCGAGATCACTAAAAGGTTTATGCGTTTATTGAATAAGGGCATCCCTTTCCATTGGGACGAAGCTGCTCAGTGCTCATTCGAAGCATTGAAACATGCCCTCACGTATGCTCCTCTACTTCGGCCACCCAATTATAATAAAGATTTCTTATTGTATTTGGTCACGATAGAGTTAGCCATCGGTATGTTATTTGTTCAAGAGGATGATATGCTTGAAGAACATGTGGTTTATTACTTGAGTTGAGGCCTAGTTGGACCAGAAATCAATTACTCCCATGTTGAAAATATTGCATTGGCAGCAGTACATGTTTTCCAGTGGTTCCGTCATTATATCATGTTTCGCAAGACCATCGTCTTTGTTGTTATGAATTCATTCCAATATGTATTGACATGATGTGTAATCGGTAGAAAGATCAGTAGATGGATTATTATCCTCAAGGAATTTGACTTGGATTTCATTTCTGTGAAATCTAAGAAGTCATTGGTCTTTGTGGAACTTATCTCAGAACTTCTGGTCAAGTCAGGTGATGCTACGCCTGAAGTATCACCAATTAAAGGAGATATTTTTATGATTTCATCTTCAGACCCATGGTATGGAGATATACTAGTCTATATCTATAATTTTAAGTGCCTCTCCTTTGCTTCTTGTGATCAGCGTCGACGTATACACCATGAGACAAAAAACTATCTCATACTCAAGGACACTTTGTATCGTCGAGGTATAGATTGTATCCTTCGTTGATGTCTCACTCATGAAGAAGAGGAGTTTGTTATTAATGAGTACCACACTAGAGGATGTGGTGGTCATTTTTATAGGTTGGCAACAACCCAAAAGATTCTACGAGTTGGATACTTTTGGCCGATGTTAATCAAGGATTGCGTTGAATCAGTCAAGAAGTGCCACCCATGTCAGATCTTCTCTTGGAAGATGAGTGCACAACCCACTCCTATGTTTCATGTCATTACAGTTGGCCCATTCACTAAGTGGGGGATTGATTATACTACTTGCCACCCCCCTTCAGCTAGGGGAAACCATTATATCATCATAGTAGTAGACTACTTCACTAAGTGGGTTGAAGCTATGCCAACGTTCAAAGATGATGGTGAGACAACAACTCTCTTTTTGTTCAATCAGGTAATAGCAAGGTTCGACATATTAAGGGAGATTGTCACTGACCATGGAAGTCACTTTCAAAACAAAATGATGTTCAAGTTAACATCAAAACTTGGGTTGAGGAAAGAGCATTCATCACCCTACTACCCACAAGCGAATGCTGACGTGGAAGTTGTGAATAAGTGCCTCAAGAGTATTCTACAGTGAATGATCAATTCAGCCAAGTCAAATTGGCATTTGATGTTGTACTCAACATTGTGGGCGTACCAAATGTATTTAAAGACTACAACTAGTTTCTCACCTTTTCAACTCATTTACGGGCTGGAAGCAGTCTTTCCAATAGAGTGCCAGATCCCATCTTTAAAGTTGGTAGTACAGTTATTTACAGACACTTCATCGCTTGAGGAATGCTTATTATATCCTGAGCAACTCGATGAGAAATGTCATGATGCAACCTTGGCTAATGAGGCTACCAAGAAAAAAGTCAAGTGTGAATATGATTGGTTCGTTCATCCTCAGATTTTCTCCGAAGGAGACCTTGTCTTGTTTTATGACCAAGATAAGAATCCCATGGGGGAAGGCAAGTTCAAACCCATGTGGTTCGTACCTTTCATCATGAAGGAATTATTAAAGAAGGGCTCTTATTGTCTATTTGAATTCGAAGGGAAAGCTTTGGTGAAGGCTAGAAATGAGCTCTACCTCAAGAAGTATTACTCGTAGGTGGGTCACCTTGGGTGACTTCTTGTACTTATGTATAGTTATTATACAATTTAGTTCTTGTCTTTTTGTTTTATGGACGTGTATTTTTTGATGTCATCTTTTTCACTATGGAAGATGTCAAGTGAATCAGAGGTGTTCGTTGGGTTCGCAGACAGTGCTGGCCGACAGACTCAGAGGCTTGTTTCTGCAGTTTGGGTTATCTTCACACCTCAAGTCCAGTTGCTATCTTTTGGAGGAATATGTTTAGGTGATGCCAAAAATAATTTCGTCGAGTACAACACAGTGATAGATTTGCTTCATGATGCTTTGTCGCATGGTATCTCTCACCTTCGGGGTTCTTAGATGCACAACTGGTTCTGTCCCAGTTAAATGGGGCTGATTGCATTTACGATCCTACTCTACACCGATGATTCGTTAGGGTACATATCTTATAACAAAGCTTTGATTACATTACTTATATCCATGTTCCTAGGATATTGAATCAAATCATAGATACTCTAGCTAATCATGTATTAGATTGGCATATTGCACATAGATAAGAAAAATCACATACATAGACATATAAATACATTTGTAAATAAATGTACCCATAAGACATAAAATATGTAAATATGCATATATATATCAAAGTCTCAGAGTACATAGGTGGGTGAAAGGCCCTAAAAAATATGTCTAGTATATATCATAGGGATTATGCCCTCAAAAATATACAAAAAGTTCTCTCGGCACGTAAGTGGTCTATCCTAAGCTAAGGGCGGGGCCTGTTGGCCCTTCCATAGTGAACCATGACATTTGCCAAAAAATAGAAGAGTTGGACCCATCTCCGAGGCACCCCAACTACGTGAGGTTTCATCGATGGTGGGAGATCCTCAATCTTTTCCATAGGGGTTGTGCGATTGAGCACGGTGAGGTTCTTCTCCACCCGTCTCAAAAATTTGTCAGCCTCTCCGGCTGGAGGTCCCCCTACTACTGCTGCTACTTTTGTTGGTTCGACAACTACGACTGGTACTGCCTCTAGTCAAGGACGCTGCCTGGTCCTCGAGAAGTCTTTTGGACGCATTGGCCCCACATACGTACATAAATGGATACATAGTTGTCAGATACTCAGATTCCCATAAAAATGATATATATAAAAAAAGAAACAAAAATTAAATAACATTAAAAACAAATGTACCTATCTCTCCTCGCTCTACTCTGGGAGGTATGAGCATGCTTGGCTTCCTGGAAAAACTGATCTCGGCATAGGGGTAGTCCTCTATCGCCCAAATTTGTCGTTCCCACCAGTCAAAATAGGTATCATCAAAGGCCTCTATCATCCTTCCTCCCCCCTGGTGCGACAACAATGCTTCCCATATACACACTACTAGGAGTGAGGCCTTATGCCCTCGCCCTATCTCTCATGGACTGAGAATGGGTAATCTCTTGAAGAAAAATGAGCACATAATGGTCCCAAATACAAATTTCTTGTTGTTCCTCCCATGACCCTCGGTGAGTTGTCTCTTCATGCAGTCTAGCATGGTCGTGCTCAAGTCGAGTATCTGTGCATTCAAGCACCGCACTACACAATTCATATGCGCTTGGGAGGCATGACGTAAGGCCGCGGATCTAGTGATCTACCCAAAAAGTAGAAGTATCACTTTCAGTGATAGGTTGGTGATCTTGTTTATTGGCACATGAAAAGGGGAAAAGCACACAGGTTGAATGGTTCACGTCTCCTCAAGAGGCCATTCAGGAAGTAAATATCTTGAGTTGTTCGAATCAATGATTGCCCCTCAAGCATAAACGCCTCAGTGTCGAGGTGCCAATAATCCACCAAGGCATTCAACAACTTGGGTTGTGCCCTCATGAATGAACACTGGTAGAACTTCCACAAACTGCATTGCCTCAATGCAGCTATAGTTGCAGGGTCGTTATCGACTAACATATCAATGTATTCATGCTCTCACTCTCTCCAATTTACATACATCCTACAAAATGACAAGTTCAAAGGGGATTTAAGTCATGTATTTTCAATATTTTCAAAGTTCCTGAGGGTGTACTGATGCAGCCCCCCTATTCCTTCATAGGGATCAACGACCTCCTGGTATTGGATGTCTCATTCTTGAGTCAAAAGACTCTTTGGAACCTTAAATATCCCCCTTTGTGTCTAAACACAGCCCCCTTTGGATTCTTGGGTTAGGTATGACAGCAACCCATGACCTTCCCCTTTCGCTCTGTGAGAAAACTCAGAATGTCGGCATTATCTCCCTTTCGGTTAAGCCCTCACTTGATATGACCTGGGGCTATGAACACGTGATTGCGGGCATAGTCATAAAAGGTTTGGAGTTAAACCACTTTTGGGCCCGAAATGCTTCTACAACCTCCACGTGTCCCCTTGGTGAAACAATGGTTGAAATTGCGGTTCGCCTTAGATTCCTTAACCTCCTTACAACTTCTATCACTGCAATGACATAGGATCATCGATCTCATGATATTGACAATAGCATCCAAATCAATGATTCAAATCTGCGCCCTTCTTATCTATGGACCATATCTACTTCCTCTGAACCAATGGTCAAGGTTCTCTTCACAATTCCAGACTTCGAGAGTTTGAAATATCAAACTTGGCTTCCTTTCTTACTTCACTTCTCCAGAATTGGATATCTATGGACACCTGTCCCGTAAATAAATGGCTCGGTGTTCAACTAGGTGTTTGACCTTTCAACCTAGATCAAGAATACAATGACCCCTTCTCGATCGACAATTGAGATTTTCTCCTGGGCTCTGGACTTCTGAGATTTCCAATCTCAAACATCTTTTTCCAAATGCATTTTACACACAGTCCAACATCCCTTAACATGTGTCTCTCTTGATCCAACGATTTGACCCGGATTTAACAGATTTGCAGAACGTCTTCTCTGAATCCAATGGTCTAGATCTTATTCCAGGACTTAGGGTCTTCATGCTCCGACGAAATCAATTCTCAAATTGAAAATCCACTTTGGCTTTCCCCTAGAGTACGAGATATGTTGACAAGTGTCTCCTCCCAAATCAATGACTCGTGGCTCTTTGGATCTCCACTCTTTGAGAGTTTCAAGTCTCAAACTTGACTCATTATGAACTTGCGATATTTGATGGCTCACACTTGATCAATCGAATGACCGAGATTCCACCTCGAGGTGCCGGGACTCCATACTTTGGGAATATGAAGTTTCAAACCTCTCTCCCGCTTCACCTTACAAAAACCAACGACTTTGATTCCTCCTGGCGATATGATGCCTGGTCTTTGACTACAATGATATGACAGTTCAGATCTATCCCACTAGTCAAATGGTCGAGATTCTATTCCAGGGTTCCGGACTCCGAGAATCTCAAGATTCAACTCCGATAAATGCTCTCTCCTCTATACACAAAGTGATAAAACTCATGCACCTCCTTCTAATCTGACAATTTTCAATCTTCTTCGATATCATCCGACGATCATGATCTTTCTTCCTCTCGAGCTTCTGATATCTCTCCACCTTGGAAGATTTATCCTCTTTCAAAGGTTCCAAACCTTTGTTCTCTTGACAAATCCATCTTCGGGATCTCGTCAACACTCGTGAAAAGTGCTATCTCTTCTCAGCTTCTATCCTTGAAATGATTTCGATCTCCCATGCACACTTTGCATTCTCAAGATTTCGAATAACTCAGTTCGAAGGATTTTCTTGAAAAGAAAATGCTTCTCACCCACCTGGCATTATTCTGTGTTGGTTCTTCAAAGCTTGTTGACTTCTTTATGTTGTGTACACCTTGCACCTGGTCTTAGTTTCTTTGATTCTCTCTGAACTTCTTTGAGTCAATACAAGACTCAGTCGACACACAACTTGTGTTCGAGATGCACACCTTACATATAGTATCAAAAGAGAAATGATTGAAACTCAACCAACTTCTTTACAAACTCATACATTTAATCTCTCAAAAAAATCATACATAAACGAATTGTAAAAAATCATACACACAGAATAACACTCACTCAATCACACATGAGATAACACAGTCCAAGGATTTGGGAAAATTTTTGTCTGTTCTATTCATTCATGAAAAACAAAACATATTGTGTTTCTGCTACTCTTCTCTTCTCTACTGATCTCTCTATTTTGTCTATCTGTTACAATACAATACTGAAAAACTATCTAAGAACCGCCTCCATGATCTCTCCGGTCCTGTTCTAACATCTATCATTTCAAATTCAATTCTATTACCTACTTTGTCCTATTATAATAACTACTAGTTATTTCCAGATAGAGTCGACACTCAATATCTGCAATTTATTATAGTCCTTCAATACTTTACAAACAGGTTACATTTTAAAATGTTGTTTACAAAAATATCTCAACAACCGAATAAATTCTAAGTTAAATGCTGGATTTGAAACTCTTCCATTGCTAAGATGTCATTCATCTACCTCCACGAGTCCACGTTTGAAGGAGATTCTTCTGCATCATACTCCTCTTCTTAAAAAATTTCATGGACTCATGTCCATGAGCTCCTGCACTATCTTTCCATGCTTCAAAATATCAGGTTCTGTGACCCAACTTGCATCTTCCATTGGATGATCTTTCCACTTCACTAAGTACTCAAGATACATCTTCCTCCTGGTTTTCTTTCCATTTTTTTGTTCAATAATTTTCTCCATCTGAGGTTGTTCTGCTATGGGCAATTGCTCTTCGCACTGAATTTATTTCTGATCATTTGATTCTACTGCTTCATATATCATGTAAGGATACAGGTATGAAACATTGAGTATGGACGATATCCCAACATTTTCTGGCAACTCAATCTCATAAGCATTGGCTGCAAATTTTCTGAGAATCCTGCATGGTCCTATCTTTTTCATCTTTAACTTGTTGCACGTTCCCCTTGGAAACCTCTATTTTCTCAAATTATCTAAAACTTCATCTCGAACTTCTAATTGAATTTCTCTCCTCTTTTGATCAACTATGGTCTTGTATTTTTGACTGTTGTCATGTAGATTTTCTATGACTTAGTCGTGCAGTTTCTGCATTTCTATTGCAAAATCCTCTGCTATAGCACTTCTAAATTCATCTTGATTCAAATATCTCAACTATGTAATCTCTCTTGGATGTATACCATACACAATTTAAAATGGATTTTTTCCTGTGCTCCTGTTCACAAAATTGTTGAATGCAAATTCTGCTTGTGCTAGAATCTGATCTAACTGTTGACCTTGCTCAGTGACTAAACTTCTCAATAATATTTTGAGACTTTTGTTTACTACTTTAGTATTTCCATTTGTCTGAGGGTGATATGTTGAACTAAAGGATAAGTTAATCCCTAGCCTCTTCCATAGAGTCCTCCAAAAGTGTCCTACAAATTTGGTGTCCCTCTCTGAAACTATGCTCCTCGACAATCCATGTAGTCTTACTACTTCTCTGAAAAACAAATTGGTGATGTGTGGCATCACTTATCTTCTGGCATGGTGTGAAATGTGCCATTTTTGAGAATATGTCTACCAGAACAAATATGGAATCACTCCCTTTTTGAGTTCTAGGCAATCCCAAAACAAAATCCATATTGATTTCATTGCACAGCCTTTCTGGAATTGGTAATGGTTGATACAAAAAAGTGTTATGTTGTCTTCCTCTTGCATATTGAAAAAATTTTCATTTGTTCAAAAAATTTTTCACTTCTTCTCTCATTCTCGACCAATAATATGAATTTCTCAGTTGTCCAAATGTCCTATCATGACTGAAGTGTCCAACTAAACCTCCACTGTGTTTCTCTTTCAGTAGGTTGTCTCTCATTGAGCATTTCATAATGCATAATTGGCTCCCTTTGAACAATAATCCATCCTGGATCAAATATTCAATCCATAAGCTTCTGTCTCCCAATAAATGATTCTTGCATGCCTCATAAGCTTCTTTGAAATATGCATCTTCTTTATAAATCTCCTTGAGGTGTTCGAACCCCAAGGTATCCACCTGGAATTCCTGTACAATCAAACTCCTCCTTCTCAAAGCATCTGCGACTTTGTTAGCAGCTCCAACAATTTGTTTAATAAAAAAAGTAAAATTATGCATAAATTCTACCCATTTTGCATGTTTCGGATTCAACTTTTCTTGTCTAGTAATAAACTCCAAAGCATGATTATCATTGTACAACAAAAAATATTTAGGGATTAGATAATGTCTCCATTTTTTCAAAGCTTGAATCACTTCATAAAATTCCTTGTCATACATGAGATACTTTTTCTTTACATCATTTAGTTTCTCACTGAAATAAGCAACTAACCTATTGTCCTGACTCAAGACTACTCCAATAGCTAATCCACTTGTGTCGCATCTCACTTGAAATGTTTTTCCAAAATATAGTAACACCAGAATTGGCTGCTCTATGATTTTCTCAACCATGACTTGATGTCCCTTCTGCAACCACGATACCTTGTATGGATTTGGATGTGAAGTTGTCTTTAGATCTAGCTTCTCCACCATCTCAATGGATACTATATTGTCAGTGCTCCCACTGTGTATGATCACATTGAAAACTCTGTCTTTCAACTTGCAAGCAGGTCTGAACAGGCTAGTTCGTTGAACTGGTTCCTCTGGTTCCTTTTCTGGTTTAAGAATGGTCTTCCTCATCATGAGGTTTCTTCCTCCTTCTGTTGATTCTGCTTCCACATGTTTCTGTTCTTCTCCACCTTCTCTCTTTTTGTCGATACATTCTCAAGATTTGTGTCCTTCTTTTCCACGGGTATAACATTTAACCATGCCTCCTCTTGCTCTTCCTCTTCCTCTACCTCTGGAAAAATAAATTATTCCTCCATGCTATCCTTCTTTAGAACTTCCACCCTTCTCATGGTGACTATTTTATTTGCCAGCTTTAGGCTTCGACTTTTGGAACTTCTCTGTGTTGGTTCCCTTGCCTCTGCTTCATTAGCTTTGCTTCGTGGCCAATTTTTCTTCAGCCTTCAAGGATTCTTGATAAGCATCCTCGAATTTATTGACATACACCATGTTGATCTCCTCTTGGATTTCATATCTCACCCCACTTATGTATCTTCTTGTCATGTCATATTCATTCTTTTTCTATACAACCCTGATGTTTAGTCGGTAAAATTCTCCAGTGTACTCTTTCACTAATAAACCCCTCTATTTTAGGTTCTACAACCTTCTGTAAAGATTGATTTGGTAATCCTTCGGGATAAATTTGGATTTCAACTTAGCTACCATCCTATCCCAGTTTTTAATTTTCTGCTTACCATTTATCCTGTGTTTAGCTTGTAGTTCATCCCACCATAACATTGCATGACCTTTCAATCTTGTCACTGCATTCTTCACCATATTGTCTTCTTCGATATCTTTGTAATTGAAGTATTTGTCCATAGTACGTACCCAATCTAACAATTCTTCGACTTCCAAATTACGTTCGTACATAGGTACCTCTATTCTTCCTCTAGCTCCTATCTTTGAAACAACTTTTATCAAGCGATCTTGTGCAGCATCCTCTGCTACATTTTCTTCTCCCTCTACTTCTTCTTCGCTCTCAGCTTCACTGACATCACCAATGTCTGGTTCTCTTCTCTATGCTATCTCCATGGCATTCAATCTCATTCAGAGTTGCCTTATTTCTTCTTCCATTAATGCATTCGCTCCACGCCTTATGGGTGGCATGATTTTCACTGTGCCACCTAAAATAAAGAATCAAATTCTTGATACCACAATTGATACCAACTTCCCTCCTTTCTCCTTTTATCTACTCTTTTCAAACAGACTCAAAATCATCTTTGATACCACCTAATGCAGGCCCCCTACTCCCCCATAGGGCTGTGCAAACTCCTGGTCTTGGATCTTTGATTCTCGAGTCAAAAGACTCTCTATAAACTTAAATTTCCTCCTTTGTATCTAAACACAACCCCCCTCGACTTATTGGTGTAGGTCTAACAACAACCCATGACCTTCCCCTTTCACTCTATGAGAAAACTCAGAATGGTGATGTTAGATCACTTTCAAATAAGCCCTCACTTGATATGACCTAGGGCTATGACCACGTGATTGTGGGTGCGGTCATAAGCAGTCTGGAGTTAAACCACTTTAGGGCCCACAATGCTCCTACGACCTCCACGGGTCCCCTTGGCGAAATCATGATTCAAATTGTGGCCCTCCTTCTATTCCTTAACATCCTTGCAAATTCTGTCCCTGCAATGAAACATGATCATCAATCTCACAATCTTGACTATAGTGTCCAAATCAATAATTCAAATCTACGCCCTTCTTATATACAGACCAAATCTACTTCCTCTAAATCAACAGTCGAGAATCTCTTCACAATTTCAGACTTTGAGAGTTTGAAATCTCAAACTCAGCATCCTTCCATACTTCACTTCTCTAGAATTGGCAATCTATGAACACTTGTTCCATAAATCAGCAGCCCAGACTTCACCCGGGTGTTTGACCTTTCAACCTAGATCAATGGTCCAACGACCCCTTCTCGATCGATGGTCGATATTTCTTCCGAGGATCCGAACTTATAAGATTTCAAATCTCAAACCTCTTTTTCCAAATGACTTTTACCCGGAGTCTAAGATCCACTAACACGTGTCCCTCCTGATCCAACGATCGAGGGTTACTTCAGGAGTTTACCCGAAGTTAACATATTTGTGCCACGTCTACTCTGAATGAAAAGGTCCAAATATTATTCCGAGACTTTGGGTCTTTGCACTCCGAGGATCTCAATTCTCAAACTGAAAATCTACTTTGTCTTTTCCCTGGAGTATGAGATATGTTGACAAGTGTCTCTTCCCAGATCAACGACTCATCGCTCTTCGGCTCTTTGCACTTCGATAGTTTCAAGTCTCAAACATGACACCTTATGAACTCATGATATCTGACAGCTCACGCTTGATCAATCGAACGAATGATATTCCACCTCGGTGTTTTGGGACTCCAGACTTTGAGAATCTCAAATTTCAAACCACTCTCCCTCCTCAACTTACAACAACCAACAACTGTGATTTCTCCTGGCATTTCAACTCTTGGTCTTCACCTCCAGTGATCTGACGGTTTAGATCTATCCTGCTGATTGGATGGTCTAGATTCTATTCCGGGGTTTCGTACTCTGGGAATCTCAAGCTTCAACTCCGATAACTTCTCTCTCCTCTGTACGGGAAGTGATAAAACTCGTAAACCTCCTTCTGATCCAACGATTGTCGATCTTCTTCCCTATGATATGACGATCACTGTCGTTCTTCCTCCTGAGCTTCTAATATCTCTCCTCCTTGGAAGATTTATCTGCTTTCAAAGGTTCCAAACCTTTGTTCTCCCAACGAATCCATCTCTGGGATCTCGTCAACAATCATGAAAAGTGTTATCTATTCTGAGCTTCTATCCTTGAAAGGATTTTGATCTACCATGCACAATTTTCATTCTCGCAATTTCGAATAACTCAGTTCGAAGTATTTTATTGAAAAGAAAATGCTTCTCTCCCACCTGACATTCTTCTATGTTGGTTCTTCAAAGCTTGTTGACTTCTTGATGTTGTTCACACCTTGATGTTGTTCTCTGATTCTATCTGAAATTCTATGAGTCAATCCAAGACTCAGTCGACACACTCCTTGTGTTCAAGATGCACACCTTGCATACAAGTATTAGAAGAGAAACGATTGAAACTCAACCAACTTCATCATGAACTCATACAATTAATCTCTAAAAAAAATAATACATGAACGAATTGTAATAAATCATACAGACAAAATAGTATTCACTCAATCATACATGAAATGAACACAATCCAAGGATTTGGGGCAATTTCTGTCTGTTCTATTCATTAATGAAAAACAAAATACATAGATTTTCTGCTACTCTACTCTGCTCTACTTATCTCTCTATTATGTCTATTTGTTACAGTAAAATACTGAAAAACTATCTTAGGACCGACTCCACGAGCTCTCTCGTCCTATTCTAAAATCTATCATTTCAAATTCAAAGCTATTACCTACTCTGTCCTATTATAATAACTACTACTTATTGCCATATTGAGTAGATGCTCCATATCTGCAATTTATTACAATCCTTCAAGACTTTACAAACAAGTTACATTTTAAAATGTTGTTTACAAAAATTTCTTCACAGACGATTAAACTCTGAGTTAAATGCTTGATTTGAAACTCTTCCATTGCTGATATGTCATTCATCTGCCTCCAGGCGTGTGCTGTTGACTTTGAAGGCAATGATCCTACATCATGTACACGGGATTTATTGGGAACAGTCACGTATGCACGTGGGCATATTGTTTTCTGCACATGGGCATACATAGGTTGTCCTTGGATAGCCCACATACATGTAGTTCTTCCCCTTTTTAGGAGTGCGTGCCCCCCCAACAACCAAAATAAAAGAAAAAAGTAACTATTGAAATGCAAGGGAGGTTGATTTTTACTTACTTGGTCCGAGGGGAAGTCCGTTTCGTCCTTTGAAGCTCCCAGAATCAACTCTTTTAGCAAAGGGGGGTTTTTGGCTTTTTGGTCAAATATCAATTTGCAATGGTGATAATGAGTTGATAATTTGTCATTTTTTGGACCCTTTTGTCTTTTTTTCTGGCTTGAAAATCATTTAAAGTGGTTCTTGAGTTTCTCATTGGATGTTACGATACACTTCACTTTTGGTTTGGAAGACTTTTGGGAGCTGGGTCACTTTTTAAAGATTCTTTGGTAAAAGTCGTATTTCCAACTTTTTGCATTTAAGTTAGGATTCCACCTTCACTTTTTGCATCTTGTTGTATTTTTTGTCTTTTCCATAGGATCGATCCCATCGAATTGCGACACATAACCATCATTGCTTCTTTAGAAGTGTAGTAATTTAGTGGTAGAGCCTACCTCTACATGGATTCCCTAGGTGGATCCTAGTTTCATTTTGGTGTCATGTCGTCATTAATGACTTTAGGCTCGAGAGTCCTTGTTAATCTCTTTTCAGACTCCCTAAAATTGAAAAGATAGTAGAGTGACCTTATTATTTAACACTTGTTAAACTGGTCCATAAGAATGTTCTCTACGGAGTCCATAGTTAAGCTCTTTTCAGACTCCTTAAAATTGAAAAGATCATCAAGTGATCTTGTTCTTTCACACTCGTTAATTAGTTCAGAAAAATATCTACTAGCATGAGTTTACCCCTTTTTTCGGCCTGTAGATCAAGGAGAAAAAAGGTACACCTCAGGATATTCATATCAACGAGAGAGTTCTCCTCAACAAATTTCACTTTTTCAGGCTAAGGAGACTAAATCTAGAAAAGGTAGGGAGCCCATTGTTAATCTCTTTTCAGACTCCTTAAAATTGAAAAGATTGTCGAGTGATCTTGTCTTTATCACACTCGATAAAATGGTTTTGAATAAACGTCTTTTTGGTGCTATTTTACCCCTTTTTCGAACCGACTAGACTACCTTTGAAAAAGGTACCCCAGTGGAGTCTTATTCTACACTTTTTCAAACTTTCTAAAATGAAAAACCACCGAGTATACCTTCTCTGGTATCGTTTAAAATTACATTAAAGGGAATTATCATTGTGTCCTATTAATAACATTTTCATCTCTGCGTCTTTGGCCTAATGTTGGTTCCATGTTGATCTCAACTGAACCTTTGAAGTATACCTTATACACAAGCCTTGTAGCACTTTGCCTTTGCGTCTTGACACCTTGACCCATGGAGGAATTTTCCTGAGTGTCCTTTCCCTCGACATGTCTCCTTGCTTTGAGCATTAGTGTGTTCCTTGCACTTGGAACTAGTATGATTGCGACACTCATTCCTCCTTTGTAACATAGCATTCTTTTATTCTTTTTCAATCTTTCCAAAATTATTGAAAAAGACAAAAAATGAAATATATCCCAACAAGAGGATGGGAAAAGTATTTTCTTTTTATGGAAACACAATGAGTCACCCTTGGACAAATTACATCCTTTCATTTGTCGTCAAGCATTGGGATTTAATATGACCTTAGAAAGTTGTTCTTGCTACATAGAGTTGTGTCCTCCTCCATTTGGTTATTCTTCCAAACACTTGGAGAGTTTGCGCTGCCTCCTGCATCGTGAGCTTATGTCAAAGTCATGCTGCCTGATTCTAATAATCTGTCATGCTATTTTCCAAGGGAATTTTTACCCAACTTGAGTTAGCCTCTCTACAGTTTGTCTCTTTCCCTCATGCCCGACCATCTCGAAAGTCTAATCAAGTCTTTGTTCGAAATCACTAAAGTTATATGCATGATCACCGAGATCCTCTTGTTTGTTCCCCAATGAGCTATTGAATACCTTTGGGTAGTGAAGTCGTACACTCACATTACACTCCTACCCAAGTTTTGAAGATCTTGAATTTGTTTCTCAAGCTCTAAAGGCCCCATCTCCAACCATCAGGCGTCATTGGCTTCTTGAAGATGGATACTATACATGCATATATTTGATTTTGAGATGTAGATATGTTGTGTATTTCTCACGGCTACACTTTATATAGTTATATGACATGGATCTGCAGTTTATTTGATTGGCAGCCATGATTTATTTCATCTCAAGCATGGTTATTCCCGCCTCGATGAGACAATTATTGTTTTTGTAGATGGCACCTCTCAAAATCTGGTCCTAGGATTACTCGCTTCGTACGTTGGTGAAGATTTGTAATGTATTTCATCCATCATATGCTCTTATAGCCTCACACATTAGGGGGCATCTGTTATAACCCTAAATTGCACCATACATGCATACCTGACATTAGTCCATCTTACTTGCTATTTTTTCCAAGCCATCACTGAGCAACTCTTATTCAAAACCACATTTTTGAAGATGTACGCACCCTGCACCATTACTACCCACATACACACGCTTCTTGCACCACTACATCTCACGTACGTACTCTGGTTGCACCCTTACAGCCCGTGTATACTCACAAAAGTTGTAAAAATTAAAAAGTTGCAAGGAATTCATTGATATTACGGGCTATTGGGTAGTTTCCCAGCTGTTTCACTGCCTATAGCCAGTCACCCAAGTGAATAACCATCATTTTTTCATATAAAAGGAGTTTTTGGGGTTTCATTCCAAATATAAGCATAAGAACAATGAAACTCTGCCCATTTAACTTTCCCCCCTTGCCCCAAGAATTTGTAGCCACATTGTGAGTTTTGAGCCATAATTCCCTATTCTTGCATTTTCCTCATTCATAAGCTTATTCCATTTCCCTAGAGAGAATTGTGAGAGTATAAGGATACGTGGACGCACAGTTGGATCTTAATGAAGAGGAACCCGGACCAGGTTCGAGGAGCAGTCGTCGATCTCATTGTAAGTAACTTTGTGAGATTAATAAAAAGGAATACTTTTTCTGTCCTAGATATGATGTGTTGAATCTTTATGTTTGATTTATATTTGATTATGACATCTAAACTACTAATTCATATATAATATGCATGTTCATAGTTCTTTGTTTGTCTATTTATGAATACAGGTTGGCCTTGGGAGGAGATTTGTTGTCAAGGAACAACCGAATGCAAAAGGATCGACATCGGACATAGAGCTTAAGGTAGAGTAACATATCTTTTTTCCTTGTGTTTTATGCATGAATGTGGGGTGTATTTGGGGTAGTTGTTAAAGAGTAAGAGACTTTAGACAGTTATCTCTACCTACATGTTGAACCCTAGTGTATTCCATATGGGGGTTTTCCCGCTATAGCATGCCATAACTTTGGTGGCATAAAAAAATTATTTTCATGGTTGTAGATGCCAACACCCAATGATTTTTTATCTTCACATAAATCTTTTACAAACCTATGAATCAAAGTCATGTCGCAACAATCTTGTAATGATTCTGCATATTTTTACCACAGAATGTGACTTTAAAAATTCTACCTTCAAATCTTGATCTGTTATGGTGGATACTGAGGTTACGTTTTCCTTTATGCCATGCACATACATCACATTTTGAATCTATTTCAAAAAAACATTTGGTAATGTCACAGATAGATCACCATTTCCTTTATATTGATGTGAGTGATTATCCCCAATATATATATTAGCACCATTATTTGTTTCATGATAATTTTAAAACCATTCCTTATTACAAGACATATGTATGGACACAAAAGAATCAACATACCATGCATTTGATTCATTTGTTTCAATGGACAAGGTAGCATCTAAAATAACTAATCAGATATTTTTGAAGTCATCATTCATTGTTTCTCCTCCATCAATCGAATGACTAGTATGCATTTTTTTCGATGTTTGGATTCACGATATTTCCTTCTATGGTAATCTCTAGCATGGTGTCTAAATTTTCCATAGTAAAAATACCATGCCTTGTATTTTGACAAGTTCAACAAAATGTGCATTCTCATGCCTTGTAAAAATATACCAAGGGGCATCATCTCAGATAGGGATCATATTTCTTAGTGAATTTTGTACTATGTTGCAGGAGAAGATGAACACTAATTTGAAGAGGTCTACAACATTCCATCCACACACAGATGGGAAGACAAAACTAGTCAACAAGAATTTGGTGCAACTTTTGAGGGGTTATAATCAGAAGCATCCCAAGACCTGTGATGATAGTTTGATCTATATAAAACACTCTTATAAAAGATTTATCCACACTTTTAATGGTAAGTCCCCTTTTGAAACTTGCTTTGGGTGATTTCCACCTTCACCCATAGATCTTGTATATCAAAAACAAGGAGGAGTGAGGGAGTAACTCATAAGGGATGCGGTAAAGGAAAAGAAAATTGTTGAGAAGATCAGGAAGACCCATTTGAAATTATAGGAGACAATGGAGAAGTCACAAGAAAATTTCAAGGATATACATGGCCAACACAGAATAGAGAAAGCATTTAAAATGGGAGAGACGGGATAGTTACAACTGAATAAGGAAATACTTTAGGGACCTGGTAACAATATCAAGGCCTTACGGTATGGTCCTTTTGAGGTATTATAAAAGGTGCTACATAATACCTACATACTCATTGTACCTCCATACATGTGCATTTACTCAGTAGTGAATGTGGATAATATCAAAGTTTGTGAGCCCTCCATGTTGGAGTAGGAGGAGGAGAAGGTCCTACCTTCCATAGAGGATTTAACACCAAATGCTAAGGAAGATTTGGAATAAGAAATGTTTTTGAAAAATCGGTCCAAAACTAGAAGACACGGACATTATGACCTTTGGTAGATTAGATTTATAGGACAACTTCCAGGCAAAGAAAAGTGGTACTCCAAGGAGAAGGTAGAGGAAAAATTTCCTCACCTCATTTAGTAAATATTTTGGGTTCCAAAATCCTCCCTAAATGGAGAGGTATGAAATGGATTGTATCATTATTTTATTTTTCATATATATCACTAATGTCTGGGTGGAAAAATTGGAGGAATCAACTTGCAGGGCCATTTCGATGGCTTGTCGAAATTTGAAAATTTGGGTCCAAAAAAGAGTAAAAAATCTTCCCAATCTATATTGAGGCATCAAATGACCTTTTATTTGGTCCAAACCTTAATATGGAGGAATATTATAAGTTATACAAATTTATACCTTTCAAACGACATAGAGAATTCGTCGATCAGAGTTCGTAGAGAAAGTTATGCCTCCTATAGGTTGACCAACCATATTGATCACCATGGTTCGAGTGGATTCCATGTAAACCTCCATTACTTAGGCATGTGTGGATATATATGTAGTGTATTTTATAAGAACATTTTACAAGGTCCAAAACCTTATCACAATTGAAGGTTCAGGAAGTCAAAAACCTATCCCTAGATGGATATACGACTATCTTAAAAACTAGGCCACTAAGAGGAGAAGGGGTTCCATTATTTTGAACAGTATCTTGTTCCATAGCTAAGAAAAACATTTGAGTTGTATTTTTTGGGAATAACTGAGGAAGAGATATTTTTTAGCATCCATATAGACCACATGTCAAACACAACTCCACAAAGAGTGCCTCTTTCTTTGTACTTCCATCATTTCTTTACCAGAGTAAAGAGAGAAGAGAAATATCACCTTCTAGCTGGGTTTTCTTCTGTATTGGGTTTCTCGGGTCATATATTGTGTTTATTTGTGGATGGTGTGAATTTGTTTTACTATTATCTATTTTTCAACATTTTATCTATTTTATCAGTAACTAAATATTCTCGAGATCGAAAGGAAATTAACCTTAATGGTAAAAGTTTCAGTATTTTATTATATCTGTTGTGATGAACTATTCTAGTGCAATATCGACAATGATTTACATATCATTTTAATGTGCACTCCTTGTATATACCATTCCAACCGGGTATGTAGAGCCCCAAATGGAGATCGTATGCAAAATTTCTTCCCTTGGGAAGTTGACATATCAAGTACCCCCATCAAAGCCCACAAAACTTTTGGTGTTTCATCTTTTGGGGTCAGGGTTTCAGTATTTATGGTTTTCACATTTCTACTTTAAGTTTTAAAGGCCTTTGGAGCCTCTTTTTAATAAGCTTCTTTTGAATGAGCATAACCGACACATCTCTCTTTAGAGATAAGATGCCACAATTCTAGATAGCTTGTCTGTTTTGAATTTTACTATCTTTTTTGTTTCATACAATCAATAATAGAATCTCAATTTTAATTTATTACTGTGTTTCTTTCAATATCGTTTTGTATCTCCTTCTTATATCTCTATTATATTTCTACCTTCCTTTCCTTCTCAAATTAATATGGATCAACATGAGTCCTTCGTTGATTATAAAACATCCTTTATGTTCTATAACCAATTCCTCACGATGGAACATTCATCACTCATATTTTCTCTAGTATAATTAGTGAAGTGCCTCTCACATTTCCCATATGACATTGGTATTAATCCTCCGTGTCTGCAAAAATCCATCTTGAGAAACTACATACATCATAATTTTATTTAGTGATTTCATTCTTAAACTAGAAAAAATGTGGGGAATCTTTTGGAAACCATAGGGACGAAGTAATGTAGATAGCAAGGGGATCCTCCCCAAGGATGATAAACCCCTAAATATAACAACATCGGGCTTAGTCAACAACCATTCAATAGTGCCCTTAATTTCATTGTTTTTCATTTCCAATTATGTTAGTTAGTAGTTATTAATGTGTATGATGTAGTTTCATCTTTTGAACATTTCATTGTTTTTCATTTCCAATTATGCTACTTAGTAGTTATTGATGTGTATGATGTAGTTTCATCTTTCCAACATTTCATTGTTTTTCATTTCCAATTATGTTACTTAGTAGTTATTGATGTGTATGATGTAGTTTCATCTTTCCAACATTTGGGCTAGGTGCAAGACTTTTATATTCTTTATTTCATAAGCCTTGGGTTGTTTTCATATTGAGTGAACTCATTGTATTACTATATAAATAAAATTTATCTAACATAACAAATTAATCTATTTTTCCTTGAATCTATTCATATTTTTATTTATCTTTGGATTTCTCTTATTCTTGGGTAAATTACTATCTTGGGCTATATGATTCATATCTTATCTAGGGTTTCTTTGGTTGTGAGATTCAAATATACATCAATTGAAGACATGAATCAAATGAAATATGCATGTATAAAGGCTATGTCAATCACAGTACTCAAATATATTAGTGTATATTGATAAATATTCCATCAATGTCTACTCATTATGTATTATACCAAGGGATGAAGTTAGGGAGGATACATAATGTAACTTGTACATATTCATTAAATAATGATCTCTATTATGACCCAAATTTCAAAACACAATGGTTACTATACTTCTAAAGATATTATTATGAAAATACTATGGTTATTGGATAAAAAGAAATTATCCAAGTGAGGTAGAAACTAAAATTAGTTATAATTTCCACAACTTTTTTTAGAATTTCTACTATAACTTAAATGTGTAAATGACATAGCCTATACTTCAATTGTAACTAGATAAACTATGCTCTATATAATAGAGCTAAGAATAAATATCTCCACTTGAAAAATATGGAAAAAAAAATAATTTGCCTACAAAAATAATATGATACAAAAAAATGATATGATACCACTTGTTATAATTCCTTCGATATTAAAATAAATATAAAACAGATATTCCCAAAAAGTGTAAAAATGTTCAATACTATATATATTAAGGCATTTATACCTTAACCGAAGTGTTGATGCTATCAGATAGTGGATAATGCTTGAGATTCAAAATATATGAACATGGAAGATTACGCATATCAAAATTTATTCTTACACATGTTTTCTCATACAAAGAATATGGATAAAGAGAAACATGATGGTTTGTTTCTATTTCAATTTTTTTTTTTTAATATAGATTTATAATTAACTTTTATGAGATATGGTTATGATTTCTATAATTCCTAACCATAACCATAATTTCATCAACTTTGAATTGGTTATAATACTTTGAATTAGTTAAAATATTCATATAAGAAATACACATATTGAAGATGAGAATATTTAAAATTTTAATTATTTAAAGGTTAAAATAGATATGAATGTGTTAAAATTTCTAAGAATTAAAGATTAATATGGATATATATGTTTTACATTCATATTTTTATGATAAATATGTGGATGATGTGGATGTTTCTATTATCTATATTTGGATGGACTTATTAGATAAGGTAAACATTAATGTGAAAAACAAATTTATAAAGTTTTGGTATAAGAAAAATAAAACAATATTATAGGATATTTCTTTTTTTAAATAAAAGGTTCTCAATGTGGAAAATGAATAAGTCAATGTAAGAAAACTAATTAAAAAGTTACATATGAAAAGTTTGAGAATAAACAAGAAGAATACCCCATAAAAGCACTCAAAGGAGAGGACCTAGAAAGGCATAATAATGAAAAAAATCTTAAAAAACAACCTTTTACCATGATGAGAAACAATATTCATTAAAGTGAGTTGTAAGCTTCAGTAAACCTAATAGTGACTTGCATGGCACCATAAAAATACCCAATATAGAGGAACATGGAGAAATAAAACAAATGAATCATAATATCATAATTGAAAAACAACATTATAGAATGCATGAAGCAACCATAATCAATATAATTTTTGAATGAATGGAATTGAACCAAGGAACTAATTTTGTTAGGATGGATGGATGTTTTTCCTTGACATTAATTCACCATGTTCTTTAGAAGATCGTATTATGAGAATTATACATGTTTTAAGAATGAAATATCTAAAGGGAGATCAATTTATAATATTGATGAAAAAAAATAAATGTCATGTAGCCATATTAATGGAATAAGGGACACTAAATACTTTTTTGAACTTGTTAATTAAGGTATGATGTTATCATAAGACATAATACATATTTAGTGGGTGAAAATTTATGGAATTTAATAATGATTCATGCTTTGCATATGCCCTTTAAATATTCATGAGATATAATCTCTCTATATATGGGGCATGTTGTATTTGTATTTTGATAAGCATGCCACTATTTATGTTTTGATTCCTTCCGAAAAATAATTGATGTTTTTACCCATGTTCTATTCTCATATATTTATTGATTGATTATGTTAAATTATTTATTATTTTATATTACATTTCTTATCTACAAACAATCCTAATACAAGTTGTGGGTAAATCATTTGGAATTTATATTTGTGTGTTATAAGAATTAAATGTAGCACATCTTATTTCCCTTATCATTATATTATTCCATATATTTTCAATACGTTTCTTGGTAATTGATGTTTTTAGCCCTTTTAAGTGTGTTCTCTATTCTCTATTCTCATATATTTATTGGTTTATTTTGTTAAATTGTTTATTATTTTATATTATATTTCTTATTTATAAAAAAATTTAATATAAATAGTGGTTAAATCATTTGGAATTAATATTTTTTTTTATAAAAATTAAATGTAGTGTATTTTATTTCCATTGTTATTATATTACTCTATATATTCTCAACAAATTGCTTGGAAGATATGAAATCCTTATTTTCAAAAATACTTATGAATTATTTTGTATACATTCTAGATATTTTCAATTAAGTTGCTTAGAAGACATCACATCTTCTATTTCAAAGATATTACATCTTTATTTTAAAAAATACTTATGAATTATTTTGTACACATTCCACATGTTTCCATTAAGTTATTTGGAAGATAACACTTTCTTATTTTCAAAGATATCACATCCTTATTTAAGAAAATAGTTATGAATTATCTTGTACAATGAACACATATCTACAATAAATCTCATGAAGCTACCACTCTCCATTAATATGGAAAGTCCCCCTGTTAAACCCTTCATCTTGGGAATTTTTCATTGTATTTAATAAAGACATGATGTAGGAGCATCACCAACAAAGCACACATGGAGAGACAACTTAGCACCCTAGCGTTCCTTGTGAATCATTTTTGAATCTTAAACGTTGGCGTTTCCTGCAAATATTTTTGAACGAATGATTAAAGAAGATCAAAACACTTGGAAGTTGAATGATCGCGTGAGATCTGGGAGTTTCACTCTCAGACTTTAATGTAATGGTGCTTAAGTGGTATTCAGTTGTTAATTTGAGGATATAGGTAGTCGGAGGAAACCCTAGGAGCCCTATGGGATAAGTAGAGGTATTTTATGACCGAATGAGGCTGTTGCACATTAGTATTACTTCTATGATTTAGTCGTTGCTAAATTTTATCAGTTGTATCCATTTACATTTGCATGAATATAACATAGGGATATTGACACAAATGCACAATAGTTTTATTTCTTAAACATTCTCTGTTATTGTGTATTTCCATGAATGCAATAGTTATACTGTTGAATGTATGAATTTGTGAAGTATTAAGATAAGTTACAATCGTTTCTCTTCCTCAAACTTATGCAAGGAATGCATTATTGTCCACAAGGATTGTGTTGACAAGGTATTATGACTCAAAGATCATAAGAGATAGCATGGATATTTTATATGAAGAGTGTGCATATCGTTCGCAAGGAGTTCGTTGACACAGCCCTTTGACTCAGAAACTCGGGAGGAGTAGCTTTAAGCATTGTTTGAGACAAAGTGTGGAAGACCTCGCAATGTGTGCACAACTTCCCGTAAAGAAACTAAGTCTTGAGTGAATATTTGTTGCAAGGAGTGCATAGGATCAAGAATCGACTAAGTGTCGAAATATAAGGACTACAAAGAGAAAGGAGTGTGTAGTAAGATTTCCTTTGAAGAAATATCTAATTCTAAACGTTTTCAAAGATTCCAAGATCATAAGGAGTGTGTGAGAGTCAAGCTCAGGAGAGATAGAGACAAAGATTTAACAAAAAGGGAGAGATATGTTGAAGGTTGTGAAATGATGGGTGAGATCCCTTTGGAAGGAGTCGGGATCACTGATAGTCATTAGATCTCAAAAAGGTGTGAGGAAGTAACACCTTGAAGTCCTTCGAACTTCGCATATTTGAAGGTTTTCGTTTGCGAAGGAGTAAAACTTTTTGAAGTTACGAAACCCGAAGTTCATCTGGACCATAGATTCATTCGAAGAAAGCGAGATCATTCCAGACCATCAGATCTGGGAGAAGTTGTGCGCTGGTTAGCCATGAGTTCCTTCGAAAATTCACGAATCGAAGGATTCATAGTGTTGAAAAGTCAAAACTACCGAAATCATGAAGTCGCGAAGGGCTCCTAGCTGTTGGCTATGAGGAGACACGTGACAACAGATTGGATAGTCCAGAAAATAGAGGTTTGAAATTTGTGTGGCGTGAGCATAGTTTCACGAAGTTGCGAAATCTGAAGTGAAGAATGATCATTGGATCGAGAGGAACACATGGAGGATATATTCGTGATTTGACCGTTGGATGGAGAGGAACACATGGCGGAGATCCGTGTGATTCGGAGGAAAGACTTTTGGAAAAAAACAAAGACAGAGGTTGCGATATTTCTAAAGTTCCGAAGAGCGGAGTCGTGAAGGATATCGTCACCGTTGGTTATCAGAGGAAGCGCAGACCATAGATAGGGTTTCGAGTATCTTCACTAGCTCGGAGTTCATGTAAAAATAAATCTTCTACATCTAAAGAAACAACAGTCTGAAGTCTGAAGCGCCCATTAAGTCACACCCGAGGTCACTCGCGGAGAGGGGCTCGTGAAAACGAGCTATCGCCTAAATTTATATGTTTATAAAAGCGTTAAGGAAGGGGGTCGTGGGTTTCGTAAGACTTATGCCTAAGGAGAAAAATGGGGCCCTGTGTGAATCTTTCCAGGGGCTATTGAAGGCCTGAAAGATCTAATTCATCTCCTTGATTTAAATATGCTTGACCAGGAGGTCGCAAAGCCCTTAGGCATTTGTGACCTACATGCTTTAGTTATGGTGACTTAGGCATTTAGGTTAGATTTCTTTGGTTATTCTAATGTTGTAGTTCACTTAGCATGCTCAACATTCTTTGCTTTCATGATTTAAAATTTCTAATATTCTTGTTATAATTAACAAATTAACATTGTTACACTTAATAAAAATACATTTAAAATATTAAATCTATTTTTATCTTAATACATACCTTTGTATTTTTCATTGGTTTTAATTTATTATATTAAAAATTAATTACACTTTTTAATGGTAATTTGTATATCTTTAAGTTATCAATAATAACTTAAATGTTTTTTCAATGTTCACTTCTCATTATAAAGGTTAGATTAATAAATTATTTCACACATATAATTTGGAAACATTTTAAGTGTATATTTTCTTATTTTTTATTTATGGTTTTAATGAAAAATATTTTAGTTTGATCTTAATAATTTTGGAAGTGCACCACCATATTAAAATCAAATTTCAAGAGTTTCTAAATTATGTTGTTTATGTTCTAAAATGAATAAAAGAGAATTTATAATTTATAAGGAGAATTTTAAATTATATTTTGAAAATCATATTTACAAATTAAAATGAAAAATCTTATAGTTTGTTGTTTTAAAAGTGAAAGTTTAGGATCTTTGATCTCAAAGACATATGTAATATAACATTTAATTTTTTTCTATAAGTTAAGATATTTCTCATAATGAGATGTTTCCCTGAACATTGTTGACATGATAATGTTATCTTATACAAACTTATTAACAAATAAAATTTATTAAAGACCATTAAAAGAATCATAATTTCTTAAAAGAGTAACCCTAATGATTAGGAAATGGTGTTAAATCTTAATAGAAAATAATGAAGGAGTTCAAGTCATTTTGTACTAATTTGACTAAAATAAAAAATATATAAAATATTAATCGAGAAATAAAAATATATAACTTATATAGTATACCATAGTATCTAATAGCTACACTATGAACTTTACTAAGTTTATATTTTCCATAATACTTTATGACCTTTAAAAATATGAGTTTAGTTGTTCATCTTTTGGATTTTTTTTTAAAGAAGAGCAAGTTTCTAGAGAGTTAATATCATATTTACATTTTTCTATTTTATCTGTTTTTTTTAATTCTATGATGAATTTAAGAATATGTATTGTGTATTTCATTTTTTGGTGTAATCATTCAATATAAGATAGATGCATTATAATAGTAATACTTTGAACACCTGTTATAGTGTGATGACCATTAGAATATTAATGATTATTTATAAATAAAAATTGTATATTTAACTTACTTTTTATTGACTATTAATATTTGATTAACTTCATAATATATTAAATAATGATTATTATATTTGTTAAATTAAATTTGATTTTTGATATAATGAGTTGAACGTTTTTCACAACATTTATTTTGACTTTTTATCATCAATTGTTGCCTTATGTCTACAATCTTTTTGTCCATTCTAAAAAACAAAAGATTGTTTAGTAATACTAAATCATATAACTGAAAAGATTGTTTAGTAATACTAAATCATATCACTGAAAATCAATAGCATACCTTGCATTATTACAATTGTTTTACATATTTTGAGGCCTTATATTAGTATGTGTATGTTATATGAGGAATGTAAATCATCACTTCTTTTGCAATGTAGTTTATATTAGGAAACCGAATGATTTTCTTTACAATTTTTCATAATATAAAGATATTTTGAAGATCAATTTAAAAAAAAGTTACACTTAAAAAAATTATAAATACATTTTTTGTTGAGCTAGGTTATTTTGAACTTAGTATGAAGAAGATATTCATATAACATATCACATTAAAAATTA
>JASDQU010106529.1:52919-84379 GCA_032191745.1 Picea mariana | reverse complement strand
GAGTTCTTTTAAATGATTTAAATGATAGATTAACAATCTTTATTGCATCCATGAATGTATGAGTACGCATGGATTTAACATTCTTTACTTGCAAAAACAATTGTCTTAATGAATGATAGATTGAAAACCTTTTATTTCGTCATTAATGTACTAATGAATTTTGGATTAACAATCTTACTTGCATCAATAATTGTATAAATGAATGAATAACTACCATATTTATTTGCTCCATTAAATTATTAACAAATTATTGATGCAGATTTTTAGACTTATTTTCCAATGGATGTTATGTAAGGTATGATGGTTAGATGTTGCACAACCCCCCCTTCCCTCCTGGGGATTTTGTGACCTTCTGGTCTTGTATATTCTAACTCCCAGAACCGAAATGGTTCTTCGGGCCTTTGACAGACCCTGAGTGATTTATACACTCACACAGTTCCCCTTGACATCACTTGTAAGTTCACACCACTTACAACTCCTCTTTCTGATGTTTGGTGACACTGATTCATGAGTACTAGTATTTTTCTAGACCCTTTCTCCGCTATATGGCCATGGGCTATGACCTCTGCCAACCATTCACCACTTTGGGCTTTGGAGATACTACAATATTCTCCTTATTTTCTTTATAAAACAACTTTCCCCGAACTCATGGGTCTCCTCCACGTGTCTCCGTAGACCTGATGGTTCAGTTATGTTTCAGGATTCGTGACTTTGCGAAACTTTGCTTGTTCCACCATTACTTCCCCCAAATATTTGATTCTTGTATTCTCTAATATTATGTTGCGTGTCTCCTCACAAGCAACGGTTAAGATTCACTTCATGGGTTCACGTCCTCGAAGATTTTACCTTTTAATGCACTGAAGCATCCCAAACTTCGATTTTCGAAATACCTCACGGATTACCTTCGTGCAACCCCTCCCAGATCTGACGGTTTGGAGTAATTCCAATCCTTCCTAGATGAATCTCTCTTTACCAAAGTCAAATAAATATCAAAGGACTCCTTCCTTAGACTATTTCTCACTGTTCTCCCTCCTAATCTTGTTCCTTTAGGATACTCTTTTCGACACTTAGTTGAACTTCAACCTGTGTGTTCCTTGCAATAGGTTCTCCCCTGAAATCCAACCACTCTTTTTGAAGCTTCAGCTAATCCTCTCGAGATTTTGAGTGACAAGACTTGGTCACACACTCCTTGTAGGTAAATTTCCTCAGGATATCTCTCCAGAACCTTCTGAGTCAATTGCACTCTGGCACGCACACTTTGCGAACACTATGTACTTTTTGCACCCATAAGGTTTACATTATCTCTTCTGAGCTTAGGATTCAAAACATACTCTGTCCACGTACTCCTTGGGGACACTACGCACACTTGCATTCGCTCATATAAGAGAAACAATTGAAACTTATTTAAAATCTTAGAGATTCATACATCTAGCCATGTAAATGCATGCATAAATTCAAGAACAAGAAACAACAGAGAATTGAAAATATGCAGAAAGTCTATCGTTCATTCATTTAGATAGATGCATCAATACCATACATTTCGCACAATGTTTTTTTTTATATTCATTCAACTAAAATATATATATGTTCATACACTGCTTCTCGGTAGGTCTTGGCACTCATCCATGATGGTGATAAATCTTGATAACTAGAGTACCAACAAGCTTTACTACGATGGAAACCTATTCAATAGATTCAACAACCTTCTCTGGGAAACAATACAATGCTTTGATACCAGAGGGCTCTTCGAGTTTTTCCCTCCAAATAATATAAATTTATCCTATTGAATTAAAAGCTATCAACCACCAATATTTATTACAATAAATATTTGTAACAGACAGTTCGGATCGAACACATCGAATCTATACTTCACTTGGCTACATTAATAGAAAATACATTATCTGATGTCTTCATGAACCATCCATAACTACAACATTTAAGATGTTCTTTAATTACAATATATGTTCAAAACATTTGCGTGATACACATTCTTAAAAATTTTAATTTAAGATTTGCTAGCGTGCCTAGCTATCCTCCACTTGTGCTTCATTGGCGATGCTCCTGCATCATTAGATCTTAGACCTTTGTGCAAATAAAAAGTAATGAATATTTACCTTGCATAATTGAATTAATTGTGATTGATAGTATAATGCTTGCGCTTATGGATTTCATATAATGAATGATAGTTATAGATTTTGGACTACTTGCGCAAATGATTTTTTGTGATAATGATGGCCTTCAGATTTAGTATTATAGCGTGTAATGAAATTTTACTATGACGGATGACTGCATTCTATGAATAGGCCTTGTGCCTCAAAATAACTGACAAATGCTTTGTGCCTTGGATTTAATATGGTCTATTATTTGTTATGCGAATGAATACTCATGTGCCTTGAGTAATTGATGTTTAGGATTGATGGATTGATGAGATCGATGATCTTAGATTATGCTGATTTATCTAGTTTCTTGGATTGATTTTGTTAGTGGGGCGTAGACACATCCTTGTTTCTTAGAACAATGACCATCCCTGAGACCTTAAATGATTAAAATCAATTGGAACCTGGGCTTGAGCATTGTTTATGTGTCCCGAAGGTCCTTACCTTGTAGAGTAGGTTGGGAGGGTAGTATATTATGTTATTCTTGTGATTATCCTTATGATCCTTATGATTCATTATGTTATCTTATGTTATCTTGGTGTTATCTGATAATGGTCCTTATGTGATACGTTGAACCTTTAAGATTTTTATTGTTATGTGTTGATATTAATTGTAGATTGCAATGATGTTGGGATGTTGTTAATTAATGTGTTAGTACATTGCTATGCATGATGTGTTTCATGATGATGATGTGTCTTCATTTTATCATAAGTTATGGTTAATGAATTGATATTGTTTCGTTAATATATGTGAAATGTGTGGCGATGATGTTGCTATTTATTATGATGTTTTAATTTCCTAATGCAACAATAAAAGAAAAAAAAATACCTATTGTATGTCGCTTTGTTGTCGTAATAGAGGGGGGCGTTGCAGTTAAGGTGGTCATGTTATAACCCTAAATTGCACCATACATGCATACCTGGCTTTAGGACATCTTACTTGCTTTTATTTCCAAGCCATCACTGAGCAACTCTTCTTAAAAACCACATTTTTTAAGATGTATGCGCCATGCACCATTACTTCCCACATACACACGCTTGATGCACCACTACAACTCAAGTACATATGCTAGCTACACCATTACAACCCGCATATACTCACAAAAGTTGTAAAATTTAAAAAGTTGCAAGGAATTCGTTGAGATTACAGGCTATTCGGTAGTTTCCCAACTGAATAACCATCCTTTTTTAATATAAAAGGAGGTATTGGGGTCTCATTGCAAAGATAAACATAAGAATAATGAAACTCTTCCCATTTCACTTTCCCCCCTTGCCCCAAGAATTTTCATCCACATTGTGAGTTTTGATCCATAATTCCCTATTCTTTCCTTTTTCCTCATTCATATGCTTATGCCATTTCCCTAGAGAGAATTGTGAGAGGAGAAAGATCCATGGAAGTGTAGTTGGAGCTTGGTGAAGAGGAGCTCTAACCGAGTTTGAGGAGAATTCATTGATCTTATTGTAAGTAACTTTGTGAGATTAATAAAAAGGAATACTTTTTCTGTCCCAGATATGATGTTTTCAATCTTTATGTTTGATCTATATTTGATTATGACATCTAACCTACTAATCCATATATAAGATGCATGTTCGTATTTCTTTGTTTATCTATTTATGAATACAGGTCATTCTTGGGAGGATATTTGTAGTCAAGGAACAACCGAACGCTAAAGGATCGACACCGGACACAGAGTTTAAGGTAGAGTTACCGAATCTTTTTACCTTTTGTTTTATGCATGAATGTGGGGTGTATTTGGGGTATTTGTTAAAGCGTAGGAGACTTAAGATGGTTATCTCTACCTACATGTTGAACCCTAGTGTAGTCCATATGGGTTTTTTCCCGCTATAGTAGAATTGGCAATCGTACTAGGGAAGCCTCTAGGGTTTTTAGGGGATATCTTTTTGGGTGTTTTAATTGGTTTTGATTATGTTTCTAATTTTTTTGTAAGTTGTTGTGTCTTTGAGGGATTTTGGTTTTCCATACCAGTACTCCCTACCTTATTAGCCTTGACCGTTATTTTTCATTTTGATAAGTTATACAGGTGTACGTGACCTGAAGTGGGTCTTCACATGCACATACGCACCCTACCTTTCAACAACCTGCATACATACATAGGCTGTTCAAGTGTCAGTAGTGTGTCTGTGTTAAGAAAATCTTTATTCAGTAAGAGGCAGCTAACCTCTTCCCTGATTGAAGTCATACTTCTCAAGGGTTTTCTTGATCTAGTCATGGTCTCTGTTGTTATAGTCTTTAGCCTGGGTTTGACGTCAATTAGCTTATTTCTTTGTCAATATTTCTTGTGTTTTCTTAGTAAGGGTTTGAGACGAGTTTGTGAGTCTTTTATGATCAATCTGTTTAGTATTGTCAGTGACTCCTTGCGATCCGCAGTAGACCTGAATTGAGTTTTTGTTCTTGTCTTGTCTTCACATTTTCCCTTTCACTTGATTTAGAATAAAAGAAAAAGAAGTTATTTCAACTTTCTTATTTTGAAGCATAAAAAAAAAAAACATTTCTTTGTTTGGTAAGTAGTTACGTTAGTTGTATTTTCTTATCAGGAGTAAGAGTGCTTTATGAAGTTCTTTACTGAATTCTTAGAACACTAAGTAGCTCATAGTCGAGTGAAATATTTTTGGGGGTTTTTCTTTTAAAAGATCGTAGAAAAAGTAGTTAAGAAAAGTTGGTTAAGGAGTTTAAATTTGCAAATCTCTATTTGTCCAAAACTAGTAGTTTGCCTTCAGTTTCATTTAATGTTATTCTCTTTCATTTCTTAAAATACACCACTAGTTTCATATTTGTTTCCTTGACTTTAATACAAACCACTTAAAATTAACGCTTAATTAAAATTTATTAGACCTTATGTTTGTAGGGTCCATCAACTAGTCTAGGCTAAAGCCTTGATTTAGGTTGGAGAGGAAACTCTTCAAGGCTATAAAACAAACATATGAGTTTGTGCTAGAGAGTGTAAAAATCCCAGTAAACATGAAAGTTATCTAGGACCCCCCTCTAACATAGGGGATAAACATGAGGTCGCGTGCAGAAAGGTGGCATAGATAACCTCTCCAAATCTAGACCAAGCATAGTGGGGAATGCATATAGAGGACTTATCTTGGGATTCTTTTGATTGCATTTGGCACAAAGCTTCATGGGTCTTGAATCCATTTGAGGTCCTTAGTAGTCTTTTGGAACACTTTCTTTTGATACCCTCGATAGGTTTCAGGCTTGATACACTGCTCATTGTGGTCCACCTGACTATCAACCATATCCGCCTAGTAACTGTTCTCATGCTGGAAACCTAGTTGCCTTTATTTTAGTGACTTACACAGGTGACTATGGGGGTATACCATAGTACCTACGATAGACATCGGGCCAAGATTTACAGAGTATGACCGAAGGGTTATTTCGTATTCGAGTTTCACTTGCACCGGTAAGTTTCTCTAGTGTTGGCTGGTGTAACTGTTTTTCCAACTAGCTAGTGGTTTGATTGCTTTGTCTCATAGGAACTCTTTCTAGTGTGTGCTAGTTTTCAACGTTACTAAAATCCCTAGTGTGTCATTGATATTCTCACAAAGTGGAATATCAAGAGATCTATTGGTCACGAAGGCTTTAGGGCCTATTGTCGGTTGAATTGGAGCCACCCCTGCCATTGCGAAGGCAAAGACTTGACCAACAAGGTTCATTTGAGGTGACCGGGTCACAGGAAACTATACCTGAGACATCCTTGAGAGAAGAAATCTTGCATCTGAAGGAGCCTAATGTTATTGATATTGGAGGCAAATCTCTCAGACATTATAACCCTCCAATCACTGACTTGTCGACACTAGTTTTGATACAAGTTGTCCCCCCAAGGATAACTCATCACGAGTGCCAGATAGTTTTACAAGCAAAGATGGAAGAAAACGCTGCTACTTCATTAGGGAGTCCTCACACTCCCTCTATGACTACCACTACAGGGGGTGTTCCACCTCCTAACCCACCTTCTTCGGTCTGGACCACCATGGTCTCGACACCCTCTACATCGGGCAGTTGTTTGATTCTGTCTATGGCGGCGATCACCGCTTTGTTCACCCAGAGTGGGACAGGCCCTCCATTCTCATACGTGATGCCTAGCTTTGATACGAACTCTATCCTGTCCTACTCCACCCTACAGACCTTGGGTTTGGGGGAAGGGAGCTCTAACACTCCTCTGCAAGGGTCCATGGGGGGAACCTCATCCCCCTATAATGATTTCCCTTATAGTGGGGGTCATATAGCTTCATTGCTCCCCTTGCTAGGCGGTGCTCCCCAGCATCCCACCTGGTCGAACATGAACTACAACTTGTTCAAATCAGTAGTGAAGGAATTTCTTCCAACACCACGCCACTGGGTTCTTTGTTCTTCTCTTTGTTCAGTGGGTTCGATAACAATGAATTCTCATCAACTGTCATCTTGGCCAGGGGAAACCCTAGTTTTGGATCACAAAATTCTGTTCAGGATACTATTCTTCCACAGGGGGAAAACACCTCTCAAGGACCCTGGAATCCATGAAAGGGATCGATCCCCTCATCAGGGATGTTGACCGGGGTCAACCCCTTCCATGGCCAATAGAACCCTTGGCAAGGCTCAACACCTATGCCCATCAGATCGGCAAGGGGAAACCCTTTCTAGAACCTTTGGAACACAACTTTAGGAAAAATCCCTTCTCAGCTATCAACATCCAATTATAGGAGTCAGTCGATGACGTCTCAACAAGCGTAGTATCTGTACATTGACCACAACCATGGTTTTTACCAGAACCCTAGTTAGCAGCCTAATTTTTCCTAGAAACCTAGTGCTAGCCAAATTCCAAGATCCTTTCCTCCTGTACATACCCAACATCCCAAGCTACCTTTTCTGGCAACGTTGCATTTTCCAGACTTGTTAAGATTGTTAAACAACCCAATCTATCACGATCCACGTTGGCCTCATATGCTGACCAAGTTTCCCTCAGACATTCCAAAGTTTGAAGGTAAGCCTAACGATGATCTAGGTGATCATGTGACTAACTTTCACCTATGGTGCTCATCCAACTCGTTGAGAGACGAATCTATCCAGTTGCATCTGTTTCAACGCACTCTTATCGGGAGTACCATGAAATGGTACATCGAGCTCGACCTCTTAAGATACTCTTCTTTTGGTGAATTGGAAATGGTTTCTCTAAATAATTTTCAATTGCCTACGAGATACGATACCGACACTAACTTGTTGGCCAACTTTGAGAAAATAAAGGTTGACCATATCCCAGATCACATCTGAGAATGGCGGTGTCAGAAGAGTTTGATAAAAGTACCAGTTCCACCAACATTCCTGCTGGAGTGATTCCTTAAGTCTTTGGTACCCAAACTATCTAAAGACGTCGCAATGTCAGGAGTGTTTTCTGAGGAAGAAGTGATAATGAGAGCTCAACAGATAGAACTGATATACTCTCATTTTGGTTTACTTTACAAATTTTTTCCAAATGCACCACAGTCCATTCTTGATAAGACTAGATAGAAGTCTGGACCCCATGAAGATGGTATTGTTGGTTTATCACAAACGAAGCCCACTGATCATTTTTCAAATAAATTGCAAGAGTTTTCGATACAACAGACAACGGCTAGCCAAACCACTAGTTCAGATTATCCTCCTACTCAAACATTGGATGTACACAATGTGCAATCGACAAACCTGAAGGCCAACCAACAGGCTGGAAAAAAGAAGAAACAACGAAAGAAGGGTAAGGGGGATAAGAAACCCACCAATAATGTTGGTGGGGGAAATATAGGGAAAAGAAATTCGAAGTGTCTATGTAACCTTTGCATGGAATACCATCCGACTCACCTGTGCCCTGAGTTTGCAGAGGCCCAAAAGTTACTGTTGCAGCAACAGCCTGTTGTGTTAAAGAACCCATTTCCACATGGGAAATATTTAACTCAAACCTCTGTGAACGCGGATGGGGGAAGTCAGGGACACCTTTTGTCATCTAGTAATCCCTTGACCTTGAATGTTTATATGTTTAAAGGTGATGCCCACATAGCGACTAGGAAACACGATTACAAAATTCCAAACACTTCTGAGAAGGGTAAAGAAGATGAACACCCATATATTCCTCTCTAGATCGAGAAGACATTGGGTGAAAAAATGACACGCATCTCGAAAGGGGAGTTCAAGAAAGATTCCCACAATCCAAATGCGAGGGCCATCGAGAACTACTTTGTGGTGGAGGATTTGTCACAAACCCCTTGCGGGATGTCTACTTTGGAGGTCCTACAAAGCTTCCCTTCACAGAGAAAGGCTATCTTAAATACCTTAGGATCTGCTGAGACTTGTAATCTAGGAATGATCATGCTTGATATGACTGACTTGAAACCCCATCTCCCTTACCACGTCGTGTTTTAGATAGTAGTGTCTTACACCACAAAATCTTTTATCCAGAACATTTTTCGCACGGTGGTTGATGAAGGAACCTCTACATGCGTGATGTCATTGGCATGTTGGAAGGCCATTGGCCAACCCGTTTTGTCTCCATCACTTACTCTTCTTACTACTTTCGATGGTCATTCGTTCAGACCACATGGAATGATTCCTTCTTTTGCCGTGAAACTAGGAGGAAAGAGCGTGTGTGTCAAAGTTGAAGTGGTTGATGCACCTCTCGAATACAATCTCTTGTTAGGGAGGAGTTTGACTTATGCTATGCATGTAGTGGTCACCAAAATTTTTTGGGTCTTGTTGTTTCCACAAAAGGGTCGGATTGTGTCCATTGATCAGCTGTCTTTCTCCCGTCCTGACCCTTCATCAGGGGAATCCATGGTCCTAATGATTGATAATCCATAGCCTGACGTCGTCAATATAGGGGTTGGTTTGTGCCCACCTTTGATGGGTACTTTTGATTACCCACCTCCATCCAACGATGTCAAGTTCATATTGGTTGTCCTCGACCAACCTAAGGCTGAAATATTTCAAGTGTCATAGTTCCGTATGACTTACTTTAACGATCTCTGGACTCTTCCTTCCCCATCATCCATGATGGAAGGGATAGGGCATCATGGCATGGCCATGCCTTTGTCTATGATAGAGGTTGTGTACTCTATAGTCCATCAATATTTTGTCGACCTTGATCCGACTCCCGCACAAGAGTTAGATCCAGTCTTCGAGCCTACCTGGGCTCAAGGTTCGCTCGCCACTACCGATTCCTTAGACTTGGTCTTGCCCTCTGATGAGGTGATTATAGAGGAATTGAATAGTCTAGACAAAGCCTACGATGATCTCCATCACAGATCTTAACTTTTCCCAGAGTTAGGAATAATTGATCCCGGTGAATTCATGTTAAATATGACTAGAGATAGGTATTGTCCTATCATTCCTTTGGCTATGCACGCAATTTATGCTGAAATTAATATGTCAACCATTGTTAAAAAGATACCTATCGATATCTCCAGAACCCCTGGCATCGTGGAGAATGTCTTCGTCGGAGCAGACTGATCCCCTGAAGAGATTTGAATCTATAGTGATTTATTTAAATAATTTCGTGACGTTTTTGCTTGGTCTTACGAGGAAATTCTAGGCACTGATCCAAGAATAGTCAAAGATGCAATAAAAACTTACCTTGATGCCAAGCCGGTCTTGCAGAATCTTCGTCCGGTTAATCCTCCAAAAGAAGCAACTATTAAGGATAAAGTAGAGAAACTAATAAAATATGGTTTCATCTACCCCATCCAATTGACTCAATGGGTGTCAAATCCCGTTCTGGTCAACAAAAAGAAGGGAACGATTCGCGTGTGTACGGAATTCCATGATTTGAATAAGGTTTGTCCAAAGGATAATTTCCCTACCCCATTCATTGACCAGATCATTGATGAATGTGCAGGCTGTGAGGTCTTTTCTTTCATTGATGGTTTTTCAGGATACAATCAGAGTCAGATTAAGCTCGAAGACCAGCATAAAACAACTTTTATATGTCCATGGGGTACATTTTCTTATCGGAAGATGCCTTCTGGCCTAAAGAACATTTGAGCCACTTTTCAATGGGCCATGTATTTTTCTTTCCACGATCTCAAACACATTGTCGAGTCCTATCTCGATGATTTAGCATCATGATCTCGTAAGAGAGTTGATCATCCCATGCACCTCTAACATATCTTTGAGCGATGTTTCTATTATCAGATTCTCTTGAATCCTAAAAAACGTAGTTTTTTCATGATGTTAGGTCATATTTTAGGTTTTATAGTTTTGAAAATAGGGATCATGGTCGATCCTCTAAAGGTTGAGGCGATAGTTCAATTTCCTCCCCCGTGCACAGTCTCTCAGCTTCATAGTTTACAGTGAAAAGCCAATTTTCTTCAGTGTTTTATTGTAAACTATGTCGAGATCACTAAAATATTTATGTGTTTATTGAATAAGGGCGTCCCTTTGCATTGGGACGATTTTGCTTAGCGCTCATTCGAACCGTTGAAACATTCCCTCACGTATGCCCCTCTACTTCGGCCACCCAATTATAATAAACATTTCTTATTGTATTTGGTCGCAATAGAGTTGGCCATCGGTATGGTATTGGTTCAAGAGGATGATCGGCTTGAAGAACATGTGGTTTATTACCTGAGTCGAGGCCTAGTTGGACCAGAAATCAACTACTCCCACGTTGAAAATCTTGCGTTGGTAGCAATACATGTTGTCCAGTGGTTCTGTCATTATATCATGTTTTGCAAGACCACCATCATTGTTGTTGTGAATCTGTTCCAATATGTGTTGACACGATGTGTAATCGGCAGAAATATCAGTAGATGGATTATTATCCTTGAGGAATTTGACTTGGATTTCATTTCTGTGAAATCTAAGAAGTCATTGGTCTTTGCGGAAATTATCTCGGAACTTCTAGTTGAGTCATGTGATGCTACGCCCAAAGTATCACCAATTAAAGGAGATCTTTTTCTAATTTCATCTTCAGACCCCTGATATGGAGATATACTAGTCTATATCTAGAATTTGAAGTTCCCCACCTTTGCTTCTTGTGATGAGCATCGACGTATATGCCATCAGGAAAAAAAATATCTCATACTTGAGGACACTTTGTATCATTGAGGTATAGATTGTATCCTTCGTCGATGTCTCACTCATGAAGAAGAGGAGCTCATTCTTAATGACTGCCACACTAGAGGATGTGGCGGTCATTTTTATAGGTTGGAAACAACCCAAAAGATTCTACGAGTTGGATACTTTTGGCCGACGTTAATCAAGGATTGCGTTGAATCATCCAAGAAGTGCCACCTGTGTCATATCTTCTCTTGGAAGATGAGGGAACACCCCACTCCTATGTTTTATGTTATTAAAGTTGGCCCCTTTACTAAGTGGGGGATTGATTATACTACATGCCACCCGCCTTCAACCAAGGGGAACCATTATATCATCGTAGCAGTAGACTACTTCACTAAGTGGGTTGAAGCTATGCCAATGCTCAAAGATGATGGTGAGACAACAACTCTCTTTTTTTTCAATCAGGTAATAGCAAGGTTCGACATCTCGAGGGAGATTGTCACTGACCATGGAAGTCACTTTCAAAACAAAATGATGTCCGAGTTAACATCAAAACTTGGGTTGAGGAAAGAGCATTCATCACCCTACTACCCACAAGCAAATGCTCAGGTGGAAGCTATGAATAAGTGCCTCAAGAGTATTCTGCAACAAACAATCAATTCAGCCAAGTCAAATTAGCATTTCATGTTGTACTCATCATTGTGGGCCTACCAAATGTCTTTAAAGACTGCAACCGGTTTCTCACCTTTTCAACTCGTTTATAGGATGAAAGAAGTCTTGCCAATAGAGTGCTAGATCCCATCTCTAAAGTTGGTAGTACAATTATTTACAGACACTTCATCGCTTGAGGAATGCTTATTATATCTCGATCAACTCAATGAGCAACGTCATGACGTAGCCTTGGCTAACAAGGCTACCAAGAAAAAAGTCAAGTGTCAATATGATCAGTTCGTTCGTCCTCAGATTTTGTCTGAAGGCGACCTTGTCTTGTTCTATGACCAAGATAAGAATTCCCTGGGGGAAGGCAAGTTCAAACCCATGTGGTTCAGACCTTTCATCATGAAGGAATTATTAAAGAAGGGTGCTTATCGTCTGTTTGAATTTGAAGGGAAATATTTCGCAGAGGCTAGAAATGAGCTCTACCTCAAGAATTATTACTCGTAGGTGGGTCACCTTGGGTGACTTCTTGTACATATGTATAGTTATTATACAATTTATTTTTTGCCTTTTTTTTTTATGTACGTGTAGCTTTTGATGTCATCTTTTTCACTATGGAAGATGTGAAGTGAATCAGAGGTGTTCGTTGGGTTCACAGACGACACTAGCCGACAGACTCGGAGGCTTGTTTTTGCGGCTTGGGTTATCTTCACACCTCAAGTCCAGTTGCTATCTTCTGGAGGAATATGTTTAGGTGATGCCACAAACAATGTCACCGAGTACAACAAAGTGATAGATTTTCTTTGTGACACTTTGTCGCATGGTATCTCTCACCTCTGGGTCTACTTAGATGCACAATTGGTTCTGTCCCAGTTAAATGGGGTTGATCACGTTTATGATCCTACTATACACCGATGATTCCTTAGGGTACATCTCTTATAACAAAGCTTTGATTACATTACGTATATCCATCTTCCTAGGATATTGAATCAAATCATAGATACTCTATCCAATCATGTATTAGATTGGCATATTGCACATACTTAAGAAAAATCACATGCATACATATATAAATACATTTGTAAATAAATGTAACCCATACGACATAAAACATGTAAATATGCATATATATATCAAAAGTCTCAGAGTACATAGGTGGGCGCAAGGCCCTAAAAAATATGTCCAGTATACATCAGAGCGATTATGCCTTAAAAGATATATAAAAAGTTTTCTCGGCACGTAAGTGGTCCATCCTAAGCTAAGGGCAAGGCTTGTTGGCCCTTCGATAGTGAACCACGACTTTTGCTAAAAACTGGAAGAGTTGGACCCAGGTCCGAGGCACCCCAACTATGTGAGGTTTCATCGATGGTGGGATATCCTCGATATTTTCCATAGGGGTTGTGTGATTGAGCGCGGTGAGGTTCCTCTCCACCCGTCTCAAAAATTTGTCAGCCTCTCCGACTGGAGGTCCCCCTGCTACTGCTGCTACTTTTGTTGGTCTGACAGCTGCAACTTGTACTGCCTCTGGTCGAGGACACTGCCTGGTCATGGAGAAGTCTTTTGGATGCAATGGTCCCACATATGTACATAAATGGATACATAGTTGTCAGATACTCTGATTCCCATAAAAATGATATATATAAAAAAAAAAAAAAAATTTAAATAACATTAAAAACAAATGTACCTATCTCTCCTTTATTTGCTCCCGAAGGTATGGGCATGCCTAGATCCCTCGAAAAATTGATCCCGACATAGGGGTAGTCCTCTATCACTGGAATCTGTCATCCCCACCAGTCAAAAAAGGTATCATCGAAGTACTCTATCATCCTTCCTCCCCCCTAGCGCGACAACAACACTGCCCATATACACACTGTTGGGAGTGAGGCCTTATGGCCTCGCATTGTCTCTCATGGACCGAGAATGGGTAATTACTAGAAGAAATGAGCACAGAATGGTCCCAAATCCAAATTTCTTGTTGTTCTTCCCACGACCCTTGGTGAGTTGTCTATTCATGCGGTCGAGAATGGTTGTGCTCCAGTCAAATATATATGCATTCAAGAACCGCACTACACAATGCATATGCACCTGGGAGGCCTGATGTAAGGCCACAAATCTAGTGATCCACCTAATAAGTAGAAATATCACTTTCAGTGATAGGTTGGTGATCTTGTTTATTGGCACATGAGAACCTATTTTCTCAATGTCGGTCTCATATTATATCGGCCTTGCAATGTAGTTATGAGGCCCAGGGGGAAAAGCATGTAGGTTGATTGGTTCACCTCTCCTCGAGAGGCCAGTCAGGAAGTAAATATATTTAGTTGTTGGAGTCAATGAATTCCCCTCAAGCATAAATGCCTCAGTGTCGAGGTGCCAATAATACACCAAGACATTCAACAACTTGGGTTGTGCCCTCATGAATGAACACCGGTAGAACTTCCACAAACTGCATTGCCTCAATGCACCTATAGCTATAGGGTCATCATCGACTAACATATCAATGTATTCATACTCTCTCTCTCTCCAATGGACATACATCCTACAAAATGACAAGTTCAAAGGGGAGTTAAGTCATGTATTTTCAATATTTTCAAAGTTATTGAGGGTGTACTGATGCAGCCCCACTACTCCCTCGTAGGGCTGCGTGACCTCTCGGTCTTGGATCTCTCATTATCGAGTCAAAAGACTCTCTGGAACCTTAAATCTCCCCATTTGTATCTAAACACAGCCACCCTCGGCTTCTTGGTGCAGGTCTGACAACAACCCGTGATCTTCCCCTTTCGCTCTGTGTGTAAAATTAGAATGTCTGCATTGTCTCCCTTTCGGTTAAGCCCTCACTTGATATGACCTGAGGCTATGAACACATCATTGTAGGAACGGTCATAAGAGGTCTGGAGTTAAACCACTTTTGGTCCTGCAATGCTTCTACAGCCTCCACGCATCCCCTTAGTGAAACAATGGTTGAAATTGCAGTCTGCTTTTGATTCCTTAACCTCCTTCCAACTTCTATCCCCACAATGACACAGGATTGTGGATCTCATGATCCTGAAAATAACATCCAAATCAATGCTTCAATTATGTGCCCTTCTTATCTATGAACCATATCAACTTCCTCTGAACCAATGGTCAAGTCTCTCTTTGCAATTCTAGACTCCAGGAGTTTGAAATATCAAACTTGGTTTCCTTTCATACTTCACTTCTTAAGAATTGGAGATCTACGGACATCTGTCCCATAAATAAATGGCCCGGTCTTCAACTGGGTGTTTGACCTTTCAACCTAGATCAACAGTCCAACGGCCCCTTCTTGATCGACAATTGATATTTTCTCCTGGGCTCCAGACTTCTGAGATTTCAAATCTCAAACCTCTTTTTCCAAATTAATTTTTCCCACAGTCTAATACCCACTAACGCATGTCCTTCTTGATCCAATGATCAAGTGTTACTTCAGGATTTGACTTGGATTTAACAGAGTTGCACAAAGTCTACTCCGAATCCAATGGTCCAAATCTTATTATGGGACTTAGGGTCTTCGTGCTCCAACAATCTGAATTCTCAAACTAAAAATCCACTTTGGGTTTCCCCTGGAGTATAAGATCTGTTGAAAAGTGTCTCCTCCTAGATCGATGACTCATGGATCTTTGGCTCTCCATGCTTCGGGAGTTTCAAGTCTTAAACTTGGGTTGTTATGAACTCACAATATCTGATGGCTCACACTTGATCAATCGAATGACTGAGATTCCACCTCGGCATTCCGGGACTCCCGACTTCGGGAATCTCAAGTTTCAAACCACTCTCCGTCTTGAGCTTACAAAAACCAACGATTGTGATTCTTCCTGGAAATCCGACACCTGGTCTTCGACTCCAGTGATCTGACGGTTCAGATCTATCCCACTGATCAAAGGGTTGAGATTCTATTCTGGGGTTCCGAACTCTGAGAATCTCAAGCTTCAACTTCGATAAATTCTCTCTCCTCAGTACACAAAGTGCTAAAACTCGTGCACCTCCTTTTCATCGGATGGTTTTCGATCTTCTTCCATATGATCCAACTATCATGGTTGCTCTTCCTCTTGATCTTCTGATATCTCTCCACCTTGGAAGATTTATCCTCTTTCAAAGGTTCTAAACCTTTGTTCTCCTGATGAATCTGTCTTCAGGATCTCTTCAACACTCATGAAAAGTGTTATCTCTTCTTAGCTTCTATCCTTGAAATGATTTCGATCTCCCATGCACACTTTGCATTCTCGGGATTTCGAATAACTCAGTTTGAAGGATTTTCTTGGAAAGAAAATGCTTCTCTCCCACCTGGTGTTATTCTATGCTATTTCTTCAAAGCTTGTTGACTTCTTGACATTGTGCACACCTTGCACTTGGTCTGAGTTTCTCTGATTCTCTCTGAACTTCTCTGAGTCAATATGAGACTCAGTCGATGCACTCCTTGCATTCGAGATGCACACCTTGCATACAGTATCAAAAGAGAAATGATTGAAACTCAACCAACTTCGTTACAAAGGCATACATTTAATCTCTCAAAAAAATCATACATGAACGAATTGTAACAAATCATACACATAGAATAACACTCACTCAATCCCACATGAAATGAACACAGTCCAAGGATTTGGGACAATTTTTGTCTTTTCTATTCATTCATGAAAAACAAAATACATAGTGTTTCTGCTACTCTACTCTTCTCTATTGATCTCTCTATTTTGTCTATCTGTTACAATACAATACTGAAAAACTATCTAAGAACTGGATCCACGAGCTCTCCGGTCCTTTTCTAACATCTACCATTTCAAATTCAAAGCTATTACCTACTTTGTCTAATTATAATAGCTACTAGTTATTTTCAGATAGAGTCGACACTCAATATCTGCAATTTATTACAATCCTTCAAGACTTTAAAAACAAGTTACATTTTAAAATGTTGTTTACAAAAATATCTCAAAAACCGATTAAATTTTGAGTTAAATTCTTGATTTGAAACATTTCCATTTATGAGATGTCATTCATCTGCCTCCACAAATGCGCATTTGAAGGAGATTCTTCTGCATCATACTCCTCTTCTTAAAAAATTCATGGACTCCTATCCATGAGCTCCTGCACTGTCTTTCCATGCTTCAAAATATGAGGTTTTGTGACCCAACTTTCATCTTCCATTGGATGATCTTTCCACTTCACTAAGTACTCACGATACGTCTTCCTCCTAGTTTTCTTTCCATTCCTCTGTTCAATAATTTTCTCCATCTGAGGTTTTTCTGCTGTGGGCAATTGCTCTTCCCACTGAATTTATTTCTGATCATCTGATTCTACAGCTTCATATATCATGTATGGATACAGGTCTGCAACATTGAATATTGATGATATCCCAACATTTTCTGGCAACTCAATCTCATAAGCATTGGCTATGAATTTTTTGAGAATCCTGCATGGTCCTATATTTTTCGTCTTTAACTTGTTGTACGTTCCCCTTGGAGACCTCTGTTTTCTCAAATTATCTAAAACTTCATCTCCAACTTCTAATTGAACTTGTCTCCTCTTTTGATCAACTATGCTCTTGTATTTCTGTGTGTTGTCTTGTAGATGTTCTATGACTCTGTCATGGAGTTTATGCATTTCTGTTGAAAAATCATCTGCTATAGCACTTCTAAATTCAAGTTGATTCAAATATCTCAACTATGTAATCCCTCTTGGATGTATACCATACACAATTTAAAATGGACTTTTTATTGTGCTCCTATTCACTGAATTGTTGAATGCAAATTCTGCTTGTCCCAGAATTTGATCCCATTGTCGACCTTGCTCAGTGACGAAACTTCTCAATAATTTTCTGAGACTTTTGTTTACTATTTTAGTATGTCCATTTGTCTGAGGGTGATATGTTGAACTAAAGGATAATTTAATCCCTATCCTCTTCCATAGAGTCCTCCAAAGCTGTCCTACAAATTTGGTGTCCCTATTTGAAACTATGCTCCTCGGCAATCCATGTAGTCTTACTACTTCTCTGAAAAACAAATTGGCGATGTGTGTGGCATCGCTTGTCTTCTAGCATGGTATGAAATGTTCCATTTTTTAGAATATGTCTACCACAAAAAATATGTAACCACTCCCTTTTTGAGTTCTAGGCAATCCCAAAACAAAATCCATATTGATTGCATCCCACGACCTTTCTGGAATTGGTAATGGTTGATACAAAAAAGTGTTATGTTGTCTTCCTCTTGCATACTGAAAAATTCTTCATTTGTTCAAAAAAAATTTAACTTCTTCTCTCATTCTCGATCAATAATACGAATTTATCAGTTGTCCAAATGTCCTATCGTGACCAAAGTGTCCAGCTAAACCTCCACTTTGTTTCTCTTTCAGCAAGTTGTCTCTCATTGAGAATTTCATAATGCATAATTGGCTCCCTTTGAGCAATAATCCATCCTAGATCAAATATTCAATCCATAGCCTTCTGCCTCACAATAAATGATTCTTGAATGCCTCATAAGCTTCTTTGAAATCTGCATCTTCTTTATAAATCTACTTGAGGTGTTCGAACCCCAAGGTATCCACCTGGAATTCCTATACAATCAAACTCCTCCTTCTCAAAGCATATTTGACTTTGTGAGTAGTTCCAATAATGTGTTTAATAACAAAAGTAAAATTGTGCATAAATTCTACCCATTTTTCATGTTTTTGATTCAACTATTATTGCCTAGTAATAAACTCCAAAGCATGATTATCACTCTACAACACAAATTATTTAGGGATTAGATAATGTCTCCATTTTTTCAAAGCTTGAATCACTGCATAAAATTCCTTGTCATATGTGGAATACTTTTTCTTGGCATCATTCAGTTTCTCACTAAAATAAGCAACTGCCCTATTGTCTTGACTCAAGACTGCTCCAATAGCTAATCCACTTCCATTGCATCTCACCTGAAATATGTTTCCAAAATATAGTAACACCAAAATTGGTTGCTCTGTGATTTTCTCCTTCAACAATTTGAAACATTTTTCAGCTTCCTTTGTCCAACTGAAGGAATTGTGTTTCTTCTTCACAATGTCCAACATGGGTGCACATATGCCACTAAAATTTCTGATAAATTTTCTATAAAAACTCACTAACACATGAAAACTTCTTAACTCAAATATGCTTCTAGGCGAAGGGCATTCTCTGATCGCTCTCACATTTTCTGGGTCCATCTTCAATTCATTTGAAGAGATTACAAAACCCAAATATATGAGCTCCTTCTTCATAAAATAGCTCTTCCTCATATTTATCAACAATTTCTCTTGATGCAACCTTTCCATCACTGATGTCAAATGTCTTAAGTATTCCTCCTTTGTCTTGCTAAAGATTAGTATGTCATCCAGATATACTATGACAATTTTTCCTATAAATTCTTTCAACACTTCATTCATTAACCTCATAAATGGGCTTGGTGCATTTCTCAATCCAAACAACATGACCAGCCATTCAAACAATCCTTCATTTGTATTTAATGATTTTTTCCATTCATCTCCCTCTCTCATTCTTATTTGATGATATCCTCTCTTCAAGTCTATCTTGGAAAAATAGTTTGCTCCACTCAAACAGTCCATCAAATCATCCATCCTTGGTAAATGGAATCAATATCTAATGGTTATCTTATTGACAGCTCGGGAATCTGTACACATCCTCCATCCTCGATATTTCTTTGGACTTAATATAGTCGGTACTGCACATGGGCTAAGGCTTTCCCTGACTAAACCTTTATCCAAAAAATCCTGGACTTGATTTTTGACTTCCTCATTATCTCTAGGTGTCAACCTATAAGCTTCTTTGTTTGGTAAACTAGCTCTTAGAATAAGTTCAATATGATGGCTTATACTTCTGATGGGTGACAATGACTGTGGTAACTCATCCACGAATATATCAACAAAGTTTTCTAATAGTTCTTGGATTTCTATAGGAAAATCTTCTACAAAAGTATTCATAAAGATAACTCTAGGCTTCCTCACTACAAAAAATTTCATTTCTTTCTCCTTCTTGACTTCATTCAAGAGCTCCTTACCACTCATGAGAAGTATGTTTGAACTTGATTCTGTCTTTTTTCTCTTTGTCTTCTATGGGTAACAACATATGTGTTCTACCATTTTTCTCTAGGGTATAGGTATTCTTCCTTCCATCATGAATAACATTTCGGTCATACTGCCATGGCCTCCCCAATAAAATATGACAAAAATCCATAGGAATTACATCGTACAATATTTCATCCCTATAACCTTCTATTTTAAATTCAACTTGGCATTATTGACTTACCATGACCTGATGACCTTTCTGCAACCAAGATACCTTGTATGGATTTGGATGTGAAGTTGTCTTTAGATCTAGCTTCTCCAGCATCTCACTGGATACTATATTTTCAGTGCTCCCATTGTCTATGATAACCTTGCAAACTCTGTCTTTTGACTTGCAAGTAGGTCTGAACAGGCTTGTTCGCTGAACTGGTTCCTTTAGTTCCTTTCCTGGTTTAAGAATGATCTTCCTCATCATGAGATTTCTTCCTCCTTCTGTTGATTCTGCTTCCACATGTTTTTGTGCTTCAGTAATGTGTGCTTCTCCACCTTCTCTCTTTTTGTCAAGACATTCCCAATATTTTTTCCTTCTTTTCCACAGGTATAACATTTAACCACGCCTCCTCTGGCTCTTCCTCTTCCTCTACCTCTGGAAAAATAAATTCTTCCTCCATGCTGTCCTTCTTTATAACTTCCACCCTTCTCATTGCGACTATTTTATTTGTCATATTTAGGCTACGACTTTTGGAACTTCTCTCTGTTAGTTCCCTTGCCTCTGCTTCATTGGCTTTGCTTCCTGGCCAATTTTTCTTCACCTTTCAAGGATGCTTGATAAGCATCCTCAAATTTATTGACAGAAATCATGTTGATCTCCTCTTGGATTTCATATCTCATCCCACTAATGTATCTAGTTGTCTTCTCATATTCATTCTGTTTCTGTCCAGCCCTGATGTTTAGTTGGTAAAATTATCCAGTGTACTCTTTCACTTATAAACCCCTCTATTTCAGGTTCTACAACCTTCTGTTAAGACTGATTTGGTAATCCTTCGGGATAAATTTTTCTTTCAACTTAGCTACCATCCTATCCCAGTTTTTAATTTTCTACTTACCATTTCTCCTATGTTTGGCTTGCATTTCATCCCACCATAATGATGCATGACCTTTCAGTCTTGTCACTGCATTCTTCACCATCTTGTCTTCTTCGATATCTTCGTAATCAAAGTATTTGGCCATAGTATGCACCCAATCTAACAATTCTTCAACTTCCAAATTGCGTTCCTACATAGGTACCTCTATTCTTCCTCTGGCTCCTATCTTTGAAACAATTTTTATCAAGTGATCTTTTGCAACATCCTCTGCTACATTTTCTTCACCCTCCACTTCTTCTTTTCTCTCAGCTTCATTGACATCACCAACGTCTGGTGCTCTTCTCTATGTTGTCTCCATGGCGTCCAATCTCATTCGGAGTTGCCTCATTTCTTCTTCCATTTCTTCATTCACTTTGCACCTTCTGGGTTGCATGATTTTTACTGTGTCACCTACAAGAAGGAATCAAATTATTTATACGATGATTGATACCAACTTCCCTCCTTTCTCCTTTTTTCTGCTCTTTGCAAACAGACTCAAAATCAACTTTGATACCACCTGATGCAACCTCCCTACTCCCCCATAGGGCTGTGCGACCTCCCGGTCTTGGATCTATGATTATCGAGTCAAGAGATTCTCTATAAACTTAAATGTCCTCCTTTGTATCTAAACGCATGCCCCCTCAACTTCTTGGTGCAGGTCTAACAACAACCCATGACCTTCCCCTTTCGCTCTGTGCGAAAACTCAGAATGTCAGCGTTAGATCACTTTCAAATAATCCCTCACCTGATATGACCTAGGGCTATGACCACATGATTATGGGTGCGGTCATAAGCAGTCTAGAGTTAGACCACTTTTGGGCCCGCAATGCTCCTACGACCTCCAAGGGTCCCCTTAGTGAAATCACGATTCAAATTGTGGCTCAATTTTGATTCCTTAACATCCTTGAAAATTATGTCCCCGCAATGAAACATGATCATCGATATCACAATATTGACAATAGCGTCCAAATCAATGCTTAAAATCTATTCCCTTCTTATATATGAACCAGATCTAATTCCTATAAATCAATGGTCGAGGCTCTCTTCGCAATTTTAGACTTCAAGAGTTTGAAATCTCAAACTCCAAATCCTTCTATACTTCACTTCTCTAGAATTGGCGATCTACGAACACTTGTCCCGTAAATTAGTGGCCCGGACTTCACCTGGGTGTTTGACCTTTCAGCCTAGATCAATGGTCCAATGACCCTTTCTTGATTGACAATCGATGTTTCTTCCGGGGATCTGGACTTCTGGGATTTCAAATCTCAAACCTCTTTTTCCAAATGACTTTTACCCAGAGTCTAAGATCCACTAACATGTGTCCCCACTGATTCAATGATCGAGGGTTACTTTGGGAGTTTACCCGGAGTTAACAGATTTGCACCACATCTAATCTGAATCCAATGGTCCACATCTTATTCCGGGACATTGGGTCTTCGCGCTCTGAGGATCTCAATTCTCAAACTGAAAGTCTACTTTGGCTTTTCCCCAGAGTATGAGATCTGTTGACAAGTGTCTTCTCCTAGATCAACGATTCATGGCTCTTCGACTCTTCATGCTTCGAGAGTTTCAAGTCTCAAACATGACCCCTTATGAACTCGTGATATTTGATGGCTCACGCTTAATCAATCTAATGACTGATATTCCACCTCGATGTTCCAGGACTTTGGACTACGATAATCTCAAATTTCAAACCACTCTGCCTCCTCATCTTACAACAACCAACAACTATGATTTCTCCTGGCATTCCGACTCTTGGTCTTCACCTCCAATGATCTAACGGTTCAGATCTATCCTACTAATCGGATGGTTGAGATTTTATTCCGGGGTTTCGTGCTTCGAGAATCTCAAGCTTCAACTCTGATAACTTCTCTCTCCTTTGTACAGGAAGTGATAAATCTCATGAGCCTCCTTCTTATCCGACGATTTTCGATCATCTTCCCTATGATACGACGATCATTGTCGTTCTTCCTCCCAAGCTTCTGATATCTCTCCTCCTTGGAAGATTTATCTACCTTCAAAGGTTCCAAACCTTTGTTCTCCCAATGAATCAGTCTTTGGGATCTCATCAACAATCATGAAAAGTGTTATCTATTCTGAGCTTCTATCCTTGAAAGGATTTTGATCTACCATGCACACTTTTCATTCTCGCTATTTCAAATAACTCAGTTCGAAGTATTTTATTGAAAAGAAAATACTTCTCGCCCACCTGACGTTCTTCTGCGTTGGTTCTTCGAAGCTTGTTGACTTCTTGATGTTATTCACACCTTGCACCTAGTCTGAGTTTCTCTGATTCTCTCTGAAATTCTATGAGTCAATCTGAGAGTCAGTTGACGCACTCCTTGCGTTAGAGATGCACACCTTGCATACAAGTATTAGAAGAGAAACAATTGAAACTCAACCAACTTTGTCACGAACTCATACAGTTAATCTATCGAAAAAATGATACATGAACGAATTGTAATAAATTGTATAGACATAATAACATTCACTCAATCACACATGAAATGAACACAGTCCAAGGATTTGGGACAATTTCTATCTGTTCTATTCATTCATGAAAAACAAAATACATAGTGTTTCTTCTAATCTACTCTGCTCTATTGATCTCTCTATTATGTCTATCTGTTACAATAAAATACTGAAAAACTATCTAAGGACTGGCTCCACAAGCTCTCTCATCCTATTATGAAATATATCATTTTAAATTCAGATCTATTACCTACTCTGTCCTATTATAATAACTACTAGTTATTTCCATATAGAGTTGACACTCCATATCTACAATTTATTATAGTCCTTTAAGACTTTACAAACAAGTTACATTTTAAAATGTTGTTTACAAAAATTTCTCCACAACCGAATAAATTCTGAGTTAAATGCTTGATTTGAAACTCTGCCATTGCTGAGATGTCATTTGTCTACCTCCAGGCATGCACTGTTGACTTTGAAGGTGATTCTCCTGCATCATGTACGCAAGATTTATTGGGAAGAGTCGCGTATGCATGTGGGCATATTGTTTTCTTCCTGCGGGCATACACAGGTTGTCCTTGGAGATCCCACGTACATGCAGGTCCACCCCTTTTTAGGAGTGCGTGCCCCCCCAACAACCAAAATAAAAGAGAAAAGGAAGTATTGAAATGCAAGGGGGGTTGATTTATACTTACTTGGTCTGAGCGAAAGTTTATTTCATCCTCTGAAGCTTCCAAAATCAAGTCTTTTAGCAAAGGGGTGTTTTTGGATTTTTGGTCAAATATCAATTTGCAATGGTGATAATGAGCTGCCAACTTCTATTTATAGACTTTCTTGGCCATTTTGTCATTTTTTGGACCCTTTTGTCATTTTTTCTGGATTGAAAATCATTTGACGTGGTTCTCGAGTTTCTCGTTGGATGTTACGATACACTTCACTTTTGGTTTGGAAAACTTTTGGGAGCTATGTCACTTTTTAAAGATTCTTTGGTAAAAGTCATTTTTCCAACTTTTTGCATTTAAGTTAGGATTCCACCTCCACTTTTTGCATCTCATTGTCTTTTCCTCTTTGCCATAGGATCGATCCCATCAAATTGTGACACAGAACCATCATTCCTTCTTTAGAAGTGTAGTAATTTAGTGGTAGAGCCTACCTCTACATGGATGCCCTAGGTAGATCCTGGTTTCATTTTGGTGTCATGTCGTCAATAATGACTTTAGGCTCGAGAGTCCTTATTAATCTCTTTTCAGACTCTCTAAAATTGAAAAGATAGTCGAGTGACCTTGTTCTTTAGCACTCGTTAAACTAGTCCATAAGAAAGTTCTCTACGGAGTCCATAGTTAAGCTCTTTTCAGATTCCTTAAAATTGAAAAGATTGTTCAATGACCTTGTTCTTTCACACTCGTTAATTGGTTCAGAAAAAACATCTACTAGCATGAGTTTACCCCTTCTTCCGACCTGTAGATCAAGGAGAAAAAAGGTACACCTCAGGAGATTCATCTCAATGGGAGAGTTCTCCTCAACAACTTTCACTTTTTTCGGCTAAGGAGACTAAATCTAGAAAAGGCAGTGAGTCCATAGTTAAGCTCTTTTCAGACTCCTTAAAATTGAAAAGATTGTCGAGTGATCTTGTCTTTATCACACTCGTTAAAATGGTTTTGAATAGACGTCTTTTTGGTGCTATTTTATCCCTTTTTCGAATCGACTGACTACCTTTGAAAAAGGTACCCCAGTGGATTCTTATTTTACACTTTTTCATACTCTCTAAAATGAAAAACCACCAAGCTTACCTTCTCTAGTCTCGTTTAAAATTACATTAAAGGGCGTTATCATTGTGTCCTATTAATCACATTTTCATCTTTGTGTCTTTGGCCTAATGTTGGTTCCATGTTGATCTCAACTGAACCTTTGAAGTATACCTTATACACAAGCCTTGTAGCACTTTGCCTTTGTGTCTTGACACCTTGACCCGTGGAGGAATTTTCTCGAGTGTCCTTTCTCTCCACATGTCTCCTTTCTCTGAGCATTACTTTGTTCCTTTCGCTTGGAGCTAGTATGATTGTGACACTCATTCCTCCTTTGTAATGTAGCATTCTTTTATTCTTTTTCAATCTTTCCAAAATTATTGAAAAAGACAAAAAATCAAATATACCCCAACAAGAGGACAAGAAAAGTATTTTCCTTTTATGGCAGCACAATGAGTCGCCCTTGGAAAAATTACATCCTTTCATTTGTCATCAAGAATTGATATTTAATATGACCTTAGGAAGTTGTTCTTGCTACATAGACTTGTGTCCTCCTCTGTTTGGTTATTCTTCCAAACGTTTGGAGAGTTTGCGTTGCTTCCTGCATCGTGAACTTATGTCCAAGTCACGTTTCCTGATTCTAATCATATGTCATGCTATTTTCCAATGGAAGTTTTACCCAACTTGAGTCATCCTCTCTACAATTTGTCTCTTTCCCTCATGCCCGACCATCCCGAAAGTCTAATCAAGTCTTTGTTTGAAATCACTGAAGTTCGATGCCTGATCACTGAGATCCTCTTGTCTATTCCCCGACGAGCTGTCGAAGACCTATGGGTAGTGAAGTCGTACACTCACATTACACTCCTACCTGAGATTTTAATATCTTGAAGTTGTTGCTCGAGATATCAAGGCCTCATCTCCAGCGATCAGGCGTCATTGGCTTCTTGAAGACGGATACTATACATGTATATCTTTGATTTTGAGATGTAGATATGTTGTGTATTTCTCGCGGATACACTTTATATAGTTATATGACATGGATCTGTAGTGTATTTGATTGGTAGATATGATTTATTTCATCTCGAGCATGGGTATGACCGCCTCGATGAGACAATTATTATTTTTGTAGATGGTACCTCTCGAAATCTGGTCCTGGGCTTACTCGATTTGTATGTTGGTGAATATTTGTAATGTATTTCAGCCATCATATGCTCTTATAACCTCACACATTAGGGGGCATCTGTTATAACCATAAATTGCACCATACATGCATACATGGCATCAGTCCATCTTACTTGCTATTTTTTCCAAGCCATCATTGAGCAACTCTTATTCAAAACCACATTTTTGAAGATGTACGTGCCCTGCACCATTATTTCCCTTGTACACACACTTGTTGCACCACTACAGCTTGTGTACGTACTCTAGTTTCACCATTACAACCCACGTATACTCACAAAAGTTGTAAAAATTAAAAAGTTGTAAGGAATTTGTTGAGATTACGGGCTATTGGGTAGTTTCCCAACTGTCCAACTGCCTATAGCCCATCACCCAAGTGAATAACCATCATTTTTTCATATAAAAGGAGTTTTTGGGATTTCGTTCCAACTATAAGCATAAGAACAATGAAACTCTACCCATTTAACTTTCCCCCCTTGCCCCAAGAATTTTTAGCCACATTGTGAGTTTTGAGCCAAAATTCCCTATTCTTGCATTTTCCTCATTCATAAGCTTATGCCATTTCCCTAGAGAGAATTGTGAGAGGATAAAGATATGTGGACACATAGTTGGATCTTAATGAAGAGGAGCCCGGACTAGTTTTGAGGAGCAGTCGTCGATCTCATTGTAAGTAACTTTGTGAGATTACTAAAAAGGAATACTTTTTCTGTCCCAGATACGATGTGTTGAATCTTTATGTTTGATTTATATTTGATTATGACATCTAACCTACTAATTCATATATAATATTCATGTTCATAGTTCTTTGTTTGTCTGTTTATGAATATAGGTTGGCCTTGGGAGGAGATTTGTTGTCAAGGAACAACCGAACGCAAAAGGATCGACACTAGACATGGAGCTTAAGGTAGAGTAACCAGATCTTTTTACCTTGTGTTTTATGCATGAATGTGGGGTGTATTTGGGGTAGTTGTTAAAGAGTAGGAGACTTTAGACGGTTATCTCTACCTACATGTTGAACCCTAGTGTATTCCATATGGGGGTTTTCTCGCTATAGCAGGCCATAACTTTGGTGGCATAAAAAATTTATTTTCATGGTTGTAGATGCCAACACCCGATGATTTTTTATCTTCACATAAATCTTTTACAAACCTATGAATCAAAGTCATGTCGCAACAATCTTGTAATGATTCTGCATATTTTTACCACAGAATGTGACTTTAAAAATTCTACCTTCAAATCTTGATCTGTTATGGTGGATACTGAGATTATGTTTTCCTTTATGCCATGCACATACATCACATTTTGAATATATTTAAAAAAAAACATTTGGTAATGTCATAGATAGATCACCATATCCTTTATATTGATGTGAGTGATCATCCCCAATATATATATTAGCACCATTATTTGTTTCATGATATTTTAAAACCATTCCTTATTACAAGACATATGTATGGACACACAAGAATCAACATACCATGCATTTGATTCATTTGTTTCAATGGACAAGGAAGCATCTAAAATAACTAATCAGATGTTTTTGAAGTCATGATTCATTGTTTCCCCTCCATCTATCAAATGACTAGTATGCATTTTTTTCTATGTTTGGATTCACAATATTTCCTTCTATGGTAATCTCTAGCATGGTGTCCAAATTTGTCACAGTTAAAATACCATGCCTTGTATTTTGACAGGTTCAACAAAATGTGCATTCTCATGCCTTGTAAAAATATACCAAGGAGCATCATCTCAGATAGGGATCATATTTCTTAGTGAATTTTGGACTATGTTGCGGTAGAATATGAACACTAATTTGAAGAGGTCTACAACATTCCATCCACAAACAGATGGGAAGACAAAACTAGTCAACAAGAATTTGGTGCAACTTTTGAGGGGTTATAATCAGAAGCATCCCAAGACCTGTGATGACAATTTGATCTATATAAAACACTTTTATAAAAGAGTTATCCACACTTTTATTGGTAAGTCCCCTTTTGAAACTTGCTTTGGGTGATTTCCACCTTCACCCTTAGATATTGTATATGGACAACGAGGAGGAGTGAGGGAGTAACTCATAAGAGATGCGGTAAAGGAAAAACAAATTGTTGAGAAGATCAGGAAGACCCATTTGAAATTATAGGAGACAATGGAGAAGTCACAAGAAAATTTCAAGGATATACATGGCCAACACAGAATAGAGAAAACATTTAAAATGGGAGAGAGGGGATAGTTACAACTAAATAAGGAAATACTACAGGGACCTGGTAACAATATCAAGGACTTGCGGTATGGTCCTTTTGAGGTATTATAAAAGGTGGTAGATAATACATACATACTCATTCTACCTCCATACATGTGCATTTACTTAGTAGTGAATGTGGATAATATCAAAGTCTGTGATCCCTCCATGTTGGATTAGGAGGAGGAGAAGGTCCTACCTTCCATAGAGGATTTAACAAGAAATGGTTAGGAATATTTGGAAGAAGAATTTTTTTTGCAAAATCGGTCCAAAACTAGAAGACAAGGACATCATGACCTTTGGTAGATTAGGTTTATAGGACAACTTCCAGGCAAAGAAAAGTGGTACTCCAAGGAGGAGGTAGAGGAGAAATTTCCTCATCTCATTTAGTAAATATTTTGGGGACCAAAATCCTCCCTAAATGGGGAGGTATGATATGAATTGTATCATTATTTTATTTTTCATCTATATCACTAATGTTTGGGCGGAAAAATTGGAGGAATCAACTTGCAAGGCCATTTCGATGGCTCGTCCAAATTTGAAAATTTGGGTCCAAAAAAAAGTAAAAAATATTCCCAATCTATATTGAGGCATCAAATGACATTTTATTTGGTCCAAACCTTAATATGGAGGAATATTATAAATTCTACAAATCTATACCTTTCGAACGACATAGAGAATTCATCGTTCAGAGTTCGTAGAGAAAGTTATGCCTCCTACAGGTTGACCAACCATATTAATCACCATGGTGCAAGTGAATTCCACATAAACCTCCATTACTTAGGCATATGTGGATATACATGTAGTGTATTTTATAAGAACATTCTACAAGGTCCAAAACCTTATCACAATTGAAGGTCGAGGAAGTCAAAAACCTATCCCTAGATGGATATACGACTATCTTAAAAACTAGGTCACTAAGAGGAGAAGGGAATCCATTATTTTGAACAATATCTTGTTCCATAGCTGAGAAAAAAATTTGAGTTTTATTTTGTGGGAATAATTGAGGAACAGAGATTTTTTAGCAGCCATACAGACCACATGTCAAACACAACTCCACAAAGAGTGCCTCTTTCTTTGTACTTCCATCATTTAAGAGAAATATCACCTTCTAGCTGGGTTTTCTTTCATATTGGGTTTCTCGGGTCATATATTGTGTTTATTTGTGGATGGTGTGAATTTGTTTTACTATTATCTATTTTTTAACATTTTATCTATTTTATCAGTAACTAAATATTCTCAAGATCGAAAGAAAATTAACTTTAATGGTAAAGGTTTCAGTATTTTATTATATATGTTGTGACAAACTATTCTAGTGGAATATCAACAACAATTTACAGATCATTTTAATGTGCACTTGTTGTATATACCATTCCAACTGGGTACGTAGTGCCCCAAATGAAGATCATATGCAAATTCTCTTCCCTCGGGAAGTTGACATATCAACTACCCCCATCAAGGCCCACACACCTTTTGGCATTTCATCTTTTGGGGCTTGGGTTTCAGTATTTATGGTTTTCACATTTCTACTTTAAGTTTTAAAGGCCTTTGGAGCCTCTTTGTAATAAGATTCTTGTGAATGAGCATAACCGACACATCTCTCTTTAGAGATAAGCTGCCACAATTCTAGATAGCTTCTGTGTTTTGAATTTTACTATCTTTTTTGTTTCATACAATCAATAATAGAATCTATGTTTTAATGTATTATTGTGTTCCTTTCAATATCTTTTTGTATCTCCTTCTTATATCTATGTTATATTTCTACCTTCCTTTCGTTCTGAAATTAATATTTATCAACATGAGTCCTTCGTTGATTATAAACATTCCTTTATGTTCCATAACCAATTCCTCATGATGGAACATTCATCACTTATCTTTTCTCTACTATAATTAGTGAAGTGCCTCTCACATTTCCCATATGACATCGGTATTAATCCTCCGTGTTTGCAAAAATCCATCTTGAGAAACTACATACATCATAATTTTCTTTAGTGATTTCATTCTTAAACTAGAAAGAATGTGGGGACTCTTTTGGAAACCATAGGGACGAAGTAATGTAGATAGAAAGGCAATCCTCCCCAAGGATGATAAGCCCCTATATATAACAACATCAGGCTTAGTCAACAACCATTCAATAGTGCCCTTAATTTCATTGTTTTTCATTTCCAATTATGTTAGTTAGTAGTTATTAATGTGTATGATGTAGTTTTATCTTTCCAACATTTCAGTGTTTTTCATTTCCAATTATGATACTTAGTAGTTATTGATGTGTATGATGTAGTTTCATCTTTCCAACATTTCATTGTTTTTCATTTCCAATTATGTTACTTAGTAGTTATTGATGTTGATGTAGTTTCATCTTTCCAACATTTGGGCTAGGTGCAAGACTTTTATATTCTTTATTTCATAAGCCTTGGGTTGTTTTCATATTGAGTGAACTCATTGTATTACTATATAAATAAAATTTATCTAACATAACAAATTAATCTATTTTTCCTTGAATCTATTCATATTTTTCTTTATCTTTAGATTTCTCTTATTCTTGGGTAAATTACTATCTTGGGCTATATGATTCATATCTTATCTAGGGTTTCTTTTGTTGTGAGATTCAAATATACATCAATTGAAGACATGGATCAAATGAAATATGCATGTATAAAGGCTATGTCAATCACAGTACTCGAATATATTAGTATATATTGATAAATATTCCATCAATGTCTACTCATTATGTATTATACCAAGGGATGAAGTTAGGGAGGATACGTGATGTAACTTGTACATATTCATTAAATAATGATCTTTATTATGACCCAAATTT
>JASDQU010106529.1:20781-31597 GCA_032191745.1 Picea mariana | reverse complement strand
TGTCGATAATTGTATAGTAGACCTGGGAGTGTGTACTACCAGGTTAAAGGTATATGTCACTGCTCTTGGGGCATATGACCTAATCATTGGAATGGATTGGTTAGCATCTCATCGAGCTTTGGTAGATTGTTTCGCAAAGAGGGTGCTTTGTGTCGATGATGAAGGAAGACCAGTAGAGATCTAGGGTGTATAGAGAAAAGTGTCATTACACTTTATATCAACTATGAAGGTTAAGAGATGCTTGAGACAAGGGTGTCAAATTTATGTAGTGGAAGCAGTGAATGAAAGGAAGGGACCCTCATTGGATCAATACCCAGTATTTTCAAAATTCCAAGATGTTTTCTCGAATGAGTTACCAGGGTTACCTCCTGAGAGAGATCTTGATTTTACCATTGAGATAAAACCTGGTGCATAACCAATCTCCAAGACTCCATATCGGATGACAGTGCCAGAACTTTGTGAGTTGCAAATGCAGTTGAAAGAGTTACTGGACTTAGGGCTAATAAGGCCCAGTGTCTCACCCTGGGGTGCACCAGTGATTTTTGTAAAGAAGAAGGACGGATTCTTACGACTGTGTATAGACTACAGGGACTTGAACCATGCTACAGTGAAGAATAGGTACCCGATGCCGTGAATAGGTGACCTCTTTGATCAGATGAAAGGAGCAACAGTATTCTCAAAGATCGATTTGCGATCAGGGTATCATCAGTTAAGGATTAAGGAAGGTGATATCCCAAAAACTGCCTTTCGAACTCGGTTTGGACATTACGAGTTCATTGTAGTACCTTTTGGATTGACCAATGCGGAAACAGTATTCATGAGCCTCATGAACGACGTATTCCGGAAGTACTTAGACCGTTTTGTACAAGTCTTTTTAGAAAACATCCTCATCTATTTCAAAAATGAAAGAGAACACGAGGAACACTTGCGAATAGTGTTGTCCTGCCTTAGAGAGAACAAATTGTATGGGAAGCTGTCGAAGTGTTCCTTCTTCTAGAAAGAGATCCACTATTTAGGTCATATCATTTCCGGCAAAGGAATCTCTGTGGACCTAGAAAAGGTAAAGGCCATTATGGAATGGTCAGTGCCGAAAAATGCCCATGAGGTGAGGAGCTTCATGGGGCTAGCAGGTTATTATTGGAGATTTGTAGAAGGATTCTTAAAAATAGTGAAACCCATCACCAATTTGCAACGCAAGGGGGTCAGGTATGAATGGACAGAAGAATGTGAAAGTGCATTCATTGAGCTTAAGAGGTTACTAACTAGTGCGCCAATTCTACGAGTGTCGGATATTGAAAAGGACTTCACAGTCTGCACAGATGCCTTGAAACAAGGGTTGGGGGCCGTGCTAATGTAGGATGGAGGAGTGATAGCTTATGCATCAAGGAAGTTGAAGAAGCATGAGGAGCTATACGCGACTCATGATTTAGATTTGGCAGCTGTAATGCTAGCTCTGAAAATTTGGAGGCACTATCTTGTGGGGTGAAACTTTGAGCTCAAAATGGACCATCAAAGTTTAAAACATCTCTTCACTCAAAGAGATCTGAATGACAGGCAAAGGCGATGGAGTGAGTTTATGAGTGAGTACGATTTTGGTATTTCATACATAAAGGGAAAGCAAAATGTGGTCGCAGATGCCTTGAGTAGGAGACCACATATCTTCTCCTTGGTAACCTTAAAGGTCAATCTGAAGGAACATGTGTTGACACAACTCCCAGGAGACAGTTGGTATTTAAAGGTTACTTCAAACCTCCAGAGCGGGAGGCAGTTAGACCCAAAGTATGAAGGATATAATATGGAAACAGACGGATTGTTAAGATATCGAGGAAGGATGTACATCCCTGAGAATGGGGATATTCGAAGAATCATACTGAAGGAAGCCCATAGAGCACTTTATTGTGTGCATCTAGGTGTGAAGAAGATGTACGCAGATATGAGGAAGCTCTTCTTTTGGGTAGGTATGAAGCGCGATGTAGTCCATTTCATCGCCAAATGCCTAGAATGTCAACAAGTAAAAGCCGACGACCATCACCCGACAGGCCTCCTACAACCACATGATGTTCCTATGTCCAAATGGGAAGTCATCTCTATGGATTTTGTTGGGGGGTTGCCGCTCACATCCCATAGACACAATGCCATTCTTGTAATAGTGGATAAGTTAACTAAGAGTGCTCATTTTATTCCGGTTAGAGACACTTACGATGTCACGGATGTGGCACGTGTGTTTGTAAACAAAGTTATCCGTTTGCACGGGATACCTAAAAATATTATTTCAGATAGGGAGTCCAGATTCACTTCTAGGTTTTGGACCAGCTTACAGTCAGCGTTGGGGACTCAGTTGAACTTAAGCACATCTTATCAGCCTGAAACAAATGGGCAGACTGAGAGAGTAAATCAAGTCATGGAAGACATGCTTAGGATGTATGTAATGGATAATCAGACCCAGTGGGAGAAGTACCTACCTTTAGTAGAGTTTGCCTACAATAACAGTTATCATAGTTCCATTGGAATGCCACCCTACGAAGCTTTGTACGGGAGGACATGCAGAATGCCATTGAGTTGGGATAGACTAGAATACCGAGTAACAGTTGGGCTAGAATTGATTCAAGAGATGGAGGAACAGGTGATTCAGATTGGGCAGAGACTAAAGGAAGCACAGGATAGGTAGAAAAGCTATGCAGATGCACACAGGACCGACCGAAGTTATGAAGTGGGAGACCAGGTTTTCATTCGTATCAGGCCTAATAAGAGTACCATACGGTTCGGGAAGGGAAAAAAGTTTTCACCTCGGTTTATAGGACCATTCAGGATCCAAGAGAAAATTGGACCCGTTGCCTATCGTCTCGTACTGCCACCCCACTTGCATAAAACTCATAATGTATTTCATGTATCTATTTTACGTCATTATGTTGCTGATGAATCACATAAACTAAATTGGAAGGAATTGTAGGTATCGGACGTGGGAACCCTCACGGTAGAACCATTACGCATATTGGACCGTAGAGTCCGATAGCTCAGGAACCGTCTGGTAGACCAAGTTAAGGTCCAGTGGGACAAGTATAGTCCAGAATCTGCTACTTGGGAAGACGCCGAGGCACTACAACGAGACTATCCCTCACTATTTTGACCACCTCGAGAACATGTTTCTCGAAGGTGGGGTGTATGTAACACCACCTTTTGACTTAGACAACCAGGATTACCTGAGGCCTATATACTTTATTTTCTAAGTCACAATGAAACTATTAAGCGATACACTTAAACTTTAAAATTTATGAACTTTTTTGAATGTTTAAATATTATTTGATGATGATGTATATGATGCGATCTACTACGTGCATGTAAATTTTATGAATGTTTAAATGTTATTTGATGATGATGTATATGATGCGATCTACTACGTGCATGTAAATTTTACGAATGTTTAAATGTTATTGATGATGATGTATATGATGTGACACATTGTGAGAATGAAGAAATTAATGAATGTTTAAATGATATTAGGATGATGTTGGATACTATGCAATCTATTTGGGTAAATGATAATCTTGTGAATGGGTGTCGAAATTGAATTATGGGACATTATGAGATCTATTTCTAATTGAAAAAATTTGATGTAAATTTATCGGCACAGGGATACCAAATTGAAATGATGATAGTATGCAATTACATGATGATAATGCATAGAAATGTATGAGTTTGTGTTACAGACTAATCTGCAGGTTATGGGCTATGAAAGGGATAATAATGATGAAAGTGGATATCATGACCACTAACCGAGAAACATTATGGTATGAATATTGTATGTGAAATTTATATTGGTTTGGATGCATTGCTATGATATGTGGATCAGTGCATGATTTCAGATGATGACACTGCCCAAAACTGAATAAACGATGACAAAACCTCCAGCAACACGGTGCCACTATACATTCCATTGTAGGGTGTGGACCCTAGTCCTGTTAGGAGGGGTGGAGGCATTTCCCACCGTGTATCCTCCATTGTAGGGTGTGGACCCTAGTTATGATTAGGAGGGGTGGAGGCATTTCCCACCGTGTATCCTCTGAAACCTGAAGTCATGGGAGGACGGTGTTAGTTCACGCTCCCCAAGACGTGTGTTGATGAGTGGGATTGTATCAGTGCACCGGGGTTGTTGGGGGTTTTGGGCATGGGGGATAAGACATCTGTTGATATCCTGGAGCTAGGAAGTTACTTATTTGGCAGGGAGGAACTAGGTTTTGTGCAGTGTTTTACGGTGCAGCAGCGAACAAGAAGGCATTTGGACAAGAAGACATTTGGACAAAGGAGGGTTATTAGCATCAGGTTCAGGTATTTAATATTTTGCATTGTGTTTAAACTGTTATAAAATTTTTATTATGTGTTGTTAAATTTATAAATGCTTAGGTGCTCAATTAAAAGAATTATTGAATTTTGTTTGAAATTAGGTAATATACTATTACAGATTATGAAATTATTTGACGTAAATTCTATTCGCCCCCTACAAGAATTTTATCCACTGTCTATTTACCTTGCACAAGCTTGCTCCAAATCCTGCTCATTGATAATTCATTAAAAAATTCATCCATAATTCTAAAAAAACCAAAAATATTTGGATTGTTTATTTCTTCTAATTGGATTGAAAATGGATCTTCTAAAATATGTGTAAAACAATCATCATGTTTCACTCCTTCCACTGCCTTTTTGTTTTTAGGTGATTCAACTTGTTGACTTCTAAAAGGCTGACAGAGTTGTTGATAAGTCTTTTCCTGAGTCATAAAGAAACCATGGCTGGAGAACATCATCTGGTGTAGAAATATTCATATCTGGTACATACATTGATTTGTTGTAATCCACTGTTATTGGTATATTCTGATCGTAAACCTTTCCCATATAATGTGTCTCGAGATCATGAATCATATGGGAGGATGATTCCTTTTTAGGAATCAAGATAGAAGAGAAATATTTCCCCACAAGGGTTTTCTCGCTGTTCGTAGTTTTCATAGGTGAAATTTCAAAATCTTCATCCATATCTAGGCTATTCAGAAATAGGATCACTACGTCATTATCAGGGGAAGAAAGGCAACCTTGAAATACCTTGTCTTGCTAGTAATATTGTTGAACATTTGCATTAGTTCTAGGAGAAAGGAAAATACCTTTGATAAAAATTTATTGATCGACTTCTTCTTTAATCTGATGATTAAGCACAAACTGGAATTCTGAAAACACCCTTCCAAGTAATGATCGTGCAATGCATGTGAGTGTAGTTGGTGTTCTTTAATGATGACAACCTTTTCATGTAAAATAATGCTACTGTGAATATAGTAAAAAATCCCTATTTTTTTTCTGAAATTTCATGATTTTCTCTTAACCATTCAAAGGAAGAAAAACATAAGGGGAGAATTTTTTTATCTGTAAGCCCACTGCTTTCTTCACTTTCAATGCCATGCTTGGATGTTCTTTGATTTGAAACACTACAGACATTTTGTTTTAATAATTTGAATGAGGGAAAACAAAATGGAAAGGTTCTGTTACCTGTTTCGAAACCTTCTTCATTTTTTCCAGTGTCATCATAGGTACATTTTCCCATCTCTTTGGGTTTCTATACATGCTCACATTCAGATTTTTCTTCTACCAATGACTGTATTTCTAAATTCCTCAAAACAATGAATAGGGTCATCAAACATTTGAGAAGAGTGTTCCAATATCTTTTCAATCTGTTTCATTGGTTTGGTGTGACTTTGCATCAGCATAAATTCGTTTGCCTCAAGAATAATCTGATAATTCTCTTTCAACAATTTGAATGTAGTAAAGCACAAGGGTAGAGAATTATCTTCAACTGATTTAATATTTTTCTCCTTACTGTACTACTTAAAAAGAAAGTCTTCAATATTACGATCATCCTCGTATTTTTCATATATAGGCAAATCAACATCATATGCAACATCATCTAACAAGAATAGACTTGGAACAATAATCTATTCTTCAACAAACTGGTTTGCAAACTCATCCTCTTGACTATCTACAAAAGAATATATAAAATAATCAGTCTCCTGCTTATCATGGGATGGYTTCGAAGCTAAAACAACACCTCTTCTTTTAACAAGTGGAATATAATTTTTAGCACAATCATAAGCATTTTAAACTTCGAGAGGACCCATGATATTGTCAATTCTATGCTCAAGATTCTAATCAACTATTTTTTGTTCATATTCACTTTCATGTTTTTGAGCATCCAACCCCTCCTTTTGGATTTGTTTACATGCCTGGATGTTGTGTTGAATATCCTGGGCATCATTAAACATTTGCTGTAAGGAATTAGGTCTTCTTTGCATTAGGAGGAAAGACAAATTTGGATGAAGAGTTGTTGTATAATGGAGCATGGAAGCAGCTTCAGTGGGTTGAATCTCTTCAGGCAATTTGTAGTAAATACTGGAAAAGCTTCTACTGAATATAGATATAGTTTTGTTTCTCTGCCATTTCAAGGCATAGAACTCTGCAAGTTGTAGCTCCTAATATTTCTTTCTACCCCAAAACCTTAAAAAAACATTCTTCAATTTCTCCCATGAGCTAATTGTATCTGGATGCAAATGTCTAAACCAGTCTTTGGTGTCCCCTTTCAAGGATTGAGAGAAGGCCCTCATACAAACATCATCATGGTCAATCTCAAACAACTCTATAAAATGCTCAAACCCTTGGATGTGTTTTTCATCTGAGATGACATCAGGTTCCCCATCAAACATTGGCAAGTATTTATAGTGCTCAGGAGGAAAATCATGAATGACTTGAGGTAACTTTAAGGGTTTGTATCTATGCTGAGTCTTGGAGGATGTTGGATCAAGTACAAGAGGTGAAATATCAGCTCTGGTTTCATGAGGCTCATCAACTTGGTTATGGTCATCACATGGCCCAGATGCAATTTTTTTATCAAAATAAGTGATACAGTGAGGATATGCATGTACAACTTTAAGAGGAGGATATACAATTTCAAGATGCTCATGATCATCATTGAAATGCAGTAGGTAAATAAAAATTTGTTTGGCATATTCAAGGAAGGAGGAGAGGTAACTTATAACAAATAGTAAAATGCTTTGGAGGAGATTCCAATTTAAGTACCTATTTTCTTCCATGATGCCTTTTCATACCTATGTCAAGGCATCTCATATTCCATTGGAGTCTTTGAACTGCATTTGAAATTTGAGTGAAGTCGCCAATAACGTTTTGGGTTCTAGGTTCTGCATTGAGAGTGGAGTCGCCAGTGAAAATTCAAATTTCTGGATTCTTCTACCAGTGGAATCACCTTCAAACTGATTTTTTAATGTGTCGAGTCGCCAGAGCAGGAAGACAGCCAATATGTTCCTAAGTGTCCGCTACTCTCAGACCTTATAACTCAACCATGTCGTTCTTTCCCAGGGAAAATTTTTTAATTCGTCCCCGACAATGGCTCCAGAATGTTAGGACTCTATAAATTTTGTTCGACTGAATAGACAAACGACAGAGGTAACTATTTCAACCTACTTTAGAGCTGGGTACTAGCCTACTCAACTTAGAGAGGGATCTCTCATGTCACTTGATATAGCTATGGCAATCAGTGGCTAGATTTGGATTGTTTGGGGTTTTTTTAATAAAATGATTGAAAAAAAGAAGATAACATTTGGGTTATGGGGTCTGGAATAAATAGAACACATTATCAAACTTGAGAAATATTCAGAGGAAAAGGATAAATCAGGTAGTAAGTCTGAGTTTATATTTGAAAATTTTTCATGACATCAAAAGAAAAAGAAACACATAACTACATCAGAGCATTACAAAAATGAATTCTGGATAAGTTAAGAAGAGAGAAACATAGTCTAAGTTGCTAAGCCAAGAGCATTAAATAATGAATTCTGGGCCTCTAAATATCCAATTTAGATAGAAGGAAATGTGAATTAATTATATGCTTACAAGAAATACGTACTATGAGGGGAAAAGCAAGACTCATATCACTGCCAGTTAGAATCTTTTCATAAACAATCCAAAATCTTCCTCTGCATTTATATATTCATTCTAGCCTTAAAATTTACAAAAGTTTTCCTGCACAGAGGGCAGACTCCACTTTCTCCATGCCTTTCTATATCCTCGAGATAATATATATAGAGGAATTTCTTATGGAATTCAAAACGTTCAGACTTCTCGTAATTCTAAAATTAGAGATGAGTTACAAGAAGGAATGATTTATAATAACCGTTATCTTATTTTAAAGGGACCATTAGGAACTAGTTCATCATATCTATGCCCTTTTCTTCGACAACCATCTATCCAAAACATGCTGAGATGTACTTATTTCAGTATGAGAATTTATTTCAGCTCAACAATCTCATTCTTTAGAGTGACCAACCAGGCCGGTTGATTCTCCTCAATGCTTTCAACCTTTTCAGCCATGTTTTCTGTCTTCTGCCATTTGCTTCATTTTTTTTCACAGCTAGCCTATTGATGATTAGGTCCTTCATGATGGGATTTAGCCTATCTTATAATCCTGGGTCTATAGCAGGTTCCGCATGGAATTTAGTTGCTAATATACGTGTAATTTCCCTTTCCATCTTACCAGTAGATAAAACTGCCATGTTACTTGAATGACCTGTTTGACTGGATATGGCTTAATTGGCCTTGTCTATGTATCTGAGTATCATGGACACCAAGATGTTCCTTACAACAATTAGATAGTCAATCTTATGGATGAGATGATAACCTCATACTTGAGAATTGGTAGTTATAGAGTTCCAAACATGAATCACTGACAAAGTCACTTACATGTACGTTGGTTTACCACGCTTGGCTAATCCATTTCAAATGATTAGATTTCAAGTTCGTTATATGGCGATGTTCACCTGAAATCATACGGTTGTGAAGTACCGAATGAGTGAAACCGGGTGATTCTGACCAGCCATCGCCCACCCCATGAGTGGTTGATTTGACATATTGAAACATGTGACATCGGGGCTTTGGCGAAAGTGGTTTCAGGAAAACTACCTTTCACCCCGATGTATCTCTGGAGGCACCACATGTCCATTTTAAAAACCATAATGGTTTTCCTCGGTCCGCCCTTACATGATTAAGTCCCATGCAAGTTCACCGCCCGATATGGGCCCCAACTGTTGATTTGGTCCATTTTACAATCGACGGTCTATCGAGTTATACCTTTTGCGCCTCCGCTATATTTGTCCATACGCTGCCAGATATGTCATCGTCCTCTAAATTATCAATTATCCAAACTATCAAGCTTCTACGACGATGTAGCTCTTGCTAAATTTCTGAGACTTGGATCTTGTCTGAAATTTTTTATGGTGATAACAGGACCAACTGAGTTTTTACTAAGATAGTAGATGACATGCTCATGGAGCTCATCATCCTCTTGAACAAAAACCATACCAATTGTCTCTTCAGACGCGGTGACATAAAGCAAGTAATCCCTATTGTAGTCAGGAGACTTCAACAGAGGCATCGATACCAAGGCTTTCTTCAAAGCATCGAAGGATTCCTGGGTTCGCTCATCCCAGATAAAAGGGGTGTCCTTATTCAAAAGACACATGAAAACCTTAGAAATATTGGCATAGTTTACTATAAACCGACGTAAAAATTTAGCTTTCCCTTGTAAACCTTGAAGTTGTCGAATAGTGCACAGGGGAAGCAAGCAATGTATTGCCTCAACCTTTAACAAATCTACCATGATCCTGATATTAGAGACTAAACATCCTAGAAGATGTCTAGGCCTAACGCAAAAGATGCATTTATGAGGGTTTAAAAAACCAGTCGAATGTGCTTAGGGTGATCTACTCTTTTATGAGAGTGAGCAGAAATATCATCATGATAAGCTTCGATTATATGCTTAAGATCGTGGAATACGAAGGTCATAACATGTTGGAAGGTTTCTCCGACATTCTTAAGGTCAAAAGGAATCTTCTGGTATGCGAAAGTACCCTAAGGAAAAATAAATGTTGTCTTATGTTGATACTTGGGTTTAATTTGAATTTGGTTATAACCTGAAAATCTGTCCATGAAAGAAAAAACTTTGCTTCCTGCACACTCGTCGAGAATCTTATCGATGAAAGGTGTCGAGAACTTTTCTTTAGGACGGGATTTGTTCAGGCCACAAAATGCCATGCATACATGGATGGTTCCTTGATTATTATTCATAGGAATGAGATTGGATACCCATTCAGTCAAGGGAATTGGTTATATAAAGCCAACATCAAGCAATTTCTCTACCTCTGCCTTAATAGCAGGGGCTTTCCGAGGATTGACATCTCTAAGACATTGTCGAACAGGCTTAGCATCCGGGTAAGTTTTAATCTCATGTTCGATAATTCAAGGGTTGATTCCTGACATCTCTTCATATGACCAAGCAAATACATCTCGGAATTCCTTGAAGAGCTTGGTGTAGATCATGATTTTTTCTGGCGAACAATGCATCGATGTCTAATTTTTCAATCTTGCCAGGGGTATGAGAGACATCGATCGTGATGGTAGGAGATATAATTACCATATTTCCTTCGGCATAAATTCCATGCATATCAAGTGGAACTACGACATGGCCGAATATCTCATTAAGAGTAGATCAAAAGTCATATTGTTCAATTCTAGCAAGATCTAGGACAAAGTAAGAGTGATGATGCATATCATTCCAAGGTTTTCCAGAACCATTCATGGCCTTGATGATAGCTTCATCCGAGGGAAAAGCCTCATTGAGGCAGTCATGTGAATAGGCCAACAAAGTGGCCCACACAGTCTTAAGAATGAGATCCTGCTCGTCCGTCTACGAGGTAATACGATCAGGATCGACGAA
>JASDQU010106529.1:5102-20731 GCA_032191745.1 Picea mariana | reverse complement strand
AAGATGTCTAGGCCTAACGCAAAAGATGCATTTATGAGGGTTTAAAAAACCAGTCGAATGTGCTTAGGGTGATCTACTCTTTTATGAGAGTGAGCAGAAATATCATCATGATAAGCTTCGATTATATGCTTAAGATCGTGGAATACGAAGGTCATAACATGTTGGAAGGTTTCTCTGACATTCTTAAGGTCAAAAGGAATCTTATGGTATGCGAAAGTACCCTAAGGAAAAATAAATGCTGTCTTATGTTGATACTTGGGTTTAATTTGAATTTGGTTATAACCTGAAAATCTGTCCATGAAAGAAAAAACTTTGCTTCCTGCACACTCGTCGAGAATCTTATCGATGAAAGGTGTCGAGAACTTTTCTTTAGGACGGGATTTGTTCAGGCCACAAAATTCCATGCATACATGGATGGTTCCTTGATTATTATTCATAGGAATGAGATTGGATACCCATTCAGTCAAGGGAATTGGTTATATAAAGCCAACATTAAGCAATTTCTCTACCTCTGCCTTAATAGCAGGGGCTTTCCGAGGATTGACATCTCTAAGACATTGTCGAACAGGCTTAGCATCCGGGTAAGTTTTAATCTCATGTTCGATAATTCAAGGGTCGATTCCTGACATCTCTTCATATGACCAAGCAAATACATCTCGGAATTCCTTGAAGAGCTTGGTGTAGATCATGATTTTTTCTTGCGAAAAATGCATCGATGTCTAATTTTTCAATCTTGCCAGGGGTATGAGAGACATCGATCGTGATGGTAGGAGATATAATTACCATAATTCCTTCGGCATAAATTCCATGCATATCAAGTGGAACTACGACATGGCCGAATATCTCATTAAGAGTAGATCAAAAGTCATATTGTTCAATTCTAGCAAGATCTAGGACAAAGTAAGAGTGATGATGCATATCATTCCAAGGTTTTCCATAACCATTCATGGCCTTGATGATAGCTTCATCCGAGGGAAAAGCCTCATTGAGGCAGTCATGTGAATAGGCCAACAAAGTGGCCCACACGGTCTTAAGAATGAGATCCTGCTCGTCCGTCTACGAGGTAATACGATCAGGATCGACGAAAGAGTCAAGAACAACTTTATATGCTATCTTCGTTGTCGAGAGTCGAATGGCCATTCTAGCATGTGACTGACCTTCACAAGACGCAGTCGAGGAAGGTAGGGTCCAAGGATCATTAAAATAGGAAGTAAGGAAATGAACAAACCTCTCTGATGAAACGAGCCTACTGGTCATGGTGTAAACATGGTGAATTGGTGCCATGAAGTCGAAGGTACCCATAAGGGATGAATACATTTCAACACTGATATTCTTAGTTGTCGGCTAGTAATTTTCAACCATGGGGATTCACGGTTGAACAGATGCACTAGGGCTAGCATACACAAAGGAAAACTAGTCGATCGTCATGATATTCCCATCGTGAGGAAAACAAAGAGTGTGGAAGACGAATGATATGACAAAAATAATAACATAAGTCCAATTGCGTCCTAGTAACAAGTTATAATTGAGAGGTGCATCAACCACCTCGACATCCACCTCTACCGAATTCCCACCTTAATGGACCGGAAAGGCAGGAAGAATACCATGAGGGGAGAAGGAACGAGTGTCAAAAGAAGTCAACATGGTCGGATACTGAGAGAGATTCTGAGAGCTGAGATCTTTCCAATAGATCAAGGACATCACACATCTTGCAACGCCTTCATCAACAATTGCACGCTTGATGGTATACTTCGAGTAATACTTTGAGTAACCCTTGTGGATTTGGAATGCCACATGGTAAGGAAAGAGAGGCTTTACATCTGTGATGCCAAACTTTATAACTTTCAATCCACTGGGGTCTAGAGCTCCTAACGCATATAGTGAGGCATTCCTCTGTGAATGACACGTCTGGAGTATCTCCAGAGCCAACATCGCACAAGGGGTTTGACCTAGGTCCTCAACAATAGAGTAATTTTGGGCGGCTCTAGCATTTGGATTGTGGGTAGATCGCTTGAGTACTCCTTTTAGAATACGAGGGGGTGGCTCTGGTTTTTCAATCTGCAAGGGCATCTATGGAGGAGGAGGAGATTCTAGGCCAGGTATAGTTTGTGGAGAACTGTAATCACGAGACCGGGTGGCTACATTAACCTGAGAATTGACCATATTGATGAAAAAATGGTCACCGTCTTGTGCCGGTGGGTTTTGACTCCCACCAGACACATTTATGGCATTTGAGGAGCTTGAGGCCATGTCCTGGTTATGTGGAAAAGGATTTGTCAGCACACCGGGCAGTAGAGTTAAGAGCCTCACAACTTCCGCAAGTTTGGGGCATAATTGAGTAAGATGATCATCTGTATAAAGATTACAGGGAAGTTTCACCTTACACCTTTCTTTATTTCCCTCACCAATATTATTATTTGTCCTCTCATTATTACTATTATCCTTGGGTTTATTATTATTTTTCCCACCCTTACAATTATATTACATCCTTTTTTCTTATTCCTGCCTGGTTGTTGGTTACCATTTGGGCTGGTCGAAAATTGCACTGAATTTACATCCACCGACTGAGTGGGATTGGAAGACATAGACAAAGCTGACCCTCCTGCAGACTGGTTTAAAGACAACTATTTAAAATGGATTGTCATTGAGTCTGCAGATTTCAAAGTGGAGGAGCCTACAATTCCATCGACATGAGGTTCGAGCTTTTGTATAGGGTCATAGTTTGACCTCAGTGTGTCCAGAAGAATCTCGTATAACATCCCATACTGAGCATATATAAGATATAACTGCTGGTCTTTTAAGATTTCTTCTTCCTCAGATGTAACCCCATATGTAACAACATCCTTTGAAACAGGAGGCTGTAAATACTTAAGGAACCACTCTAATATGAATTTCGAGCGTATGCAGGTCTTGATCAACTTCTTCCGTCTACGCCACTCATGGATGTGATTTAAGATATGAGTGGCTTTGTCCTGGCATAAGGTCAACATAATTTATAGGCCAAAATCATAACGAACTAACAATTGGAAGTGGTTAAGGAAGATGTTAGCCCTTGGTTCTGGAAGAAAGCGAATATTAAGGCATAAAAGATGAAATGCGAACTGTGCGGAAGACTAGTGACTGATACTGGTTCGAAGTGAGTAGAAGATCGGAAAAGATAGAGAGAAGTAAGAGAAATCAAGCCATTGAATGAGGATATCAAGGATGACATATCAACAAGGAATACAGATTGTGGACAACTCAGAAAGCAAAAAAATCCACCGATAGATGCTTCAAGAGCACCGCGAGAGAAAGAAGGAAAGACAGGTTGGTGAAGCACTGAAAACATGGGTCAAGTTGACCTATGGTTTTAGAAACCTAGGGTTTTGGCACTTAGGTTTCATCCTAAGGTGGTCGGTGAGCTAATGTAATGTATAAATAAAGGTCAAGAGGACTTGGGATGGGTTTTTGTTATCGTCATTGGTTCGATGATGTGATAATGAGTGATTGTTATTATTACTGAGAGGGAAGTATTGTGCTGAGAGAGCATTCTATATTGTAAGATCTTCAGTTGGGTGTGAAGATCAACCTTGTAACTGGGTGCATAGGGAAGGGAGAAAGAGAGAAGAGAGAAAGAGAGAATATATACTAGCTAAGAGCGCAGATAGGATTGTATGCTTTCACTTAATATATTATAAAGCATAGTTTTGTGGACGTATCCCTAGGGAGAGGGTGAACCACGTACATCTTGTTGTTGTGTGTGATTGATGTTGTGTTCTTTAGCCCTTTGATATATGGTTGTTACATTATTGTGTTAGATCTGACAGATAAATGTGCGAAGTAGGTATAAGCTGGTAACTGATATCTAGATGCTGTGTTGTTGTTGTATTAGATCCACTTTACATTTCCTCTAGTTGTATACATCTGCGTCCTGCAAACCCCTATAGCTACTTTAGGTGAGATTGCATCTGCTTTGAAGGTGTTGCCAAAAGGGCCAATAGTTAGGGCTTGTTGGGGTGCCATTAGAGTTGAACCCTGGGTCTTCCCCTATGCCAACAAATGGTTCCATTGCTGGGAACATGATATTCTTGAGGGAATGTCAAGGTGGTTTCCATTGAAGATAGAGATTCAGAAGTGGATAGAAGAACAGGAAAAGGACTTCATAGAATCCCATAATAAGAACCCTAACCTTATCACCGAGGACTGGTTGGGAAGGTATATCTTTACTGATATACACAAGATTTTCTTTGGATGGATTCATAAGGAGCCATACGAGTGGTTAGCCAGGTTAGTAGATACCTAGTTTGAGATCAGATCTAGGCCACCTGTGGTTTGGACGTCTATGCTTATCAAGAAGGTCAAGAGAGTTGATAACACCGTGTCAAGAGTAGTAGATCACTAGTTTGATATTACCATCGGAGGGTATATCACCAAGGTTTCTATTGATAGAGTAGAGTCATATAGCCAAGCATAAAGATATTTCTTTAAGGGACCTAGAGGAAAAATTTTACAATTTCTGAAGTTGAAGATCAAGATGTTGTTACATGAGAAGAACATATTGAAGATACAGTAGTGGGTCAGATTGAAAAGTTAATGTTCAATAATTTAGACAACGACAATGACAATGACATAGAGGTTGGACATACACACAGTGGAAGGACCTTCAGGGAAGTTCCTTTAGCGAAATTGTTTGAGAAAGATCACGAGCCTCTTCTACAAGAAGAAGGGTTTTATAGTGGAGAAAAGGAAGAGCTACTAAACGAGGACCATTCAGGGTTTGTTGGGCCAAGAGAAGAAAAGAATGAAGAACCTCGCCAAGAAGAGCCAAAAACTTCACAAACTGCACTGACTGTTGAAATAAGTACTATTACTCCTCCTATTATTTCAACAGCACTAAGAAACCAGAGTAACCTAAGCTATCAGAGCACTTAGAGAATTGGTACAAGTGGTTCAACGCACACTCAGTCAGGAAAACCAGGAAGATCTATGGAAGATGAGATGAGGTTACTCACCTTTAGGGGAGATGGATCTAAAGATCCTGATCAACACTGGTTTCTATGCGAAGCTGTATGGAGTATTAAGAACGTCACCGACGAAACTGTTAAACGAGCTTAGTTTAGTACTACCTTGAGAGACCGCACATTGAGATGGTACATGAAGCTTGTCCAAGGAACTGCACAGCCTAAAATATTGAATGAGATCAAGAATGTGCTGGTTGCAGAATTCAAGAAACCCAAGTCAGAGTCACAATGCATTACATAGTTGAAAGAAATCAAGCAATGAGTAGCTAAACCTGTTTGGGATTTTGATCATAGGTTTAAAATCTTAACAGGTCGACTGACTTTTCAAATCCCAGACAAGAAGAACAAGGAATGGTTCATTGCTTCCCTCTTACCACACATCAGAGTCCCTCTGATGGAATAGAAGATCACTTCGCAGGCTGAGGCACTGGATATTGCCATGAAGCTAGAATCAATCCCTATGGGAGAATCCAGCTCAGGTATGAGTAAAATTTTAATTCAGTTAAATATCTTATCACTGCAAGTCGAAGATATGAAAAAAGACAAGGGAAAACATAAGAGAGAAGATATCTAGTGCATTAGATTCAAAATGGAAGGCAATGATATAGGCATGAGAACCCTTTGAACCAAGTTACCCTACCTTGGTGCAAGGTATGTAGAAATAGGCATCACCCTGGTGAATGTTATTACATGCAAAATATGTTCAGACACCCACAAATCTGTATTGCATGTTTTGTAAGTCAGTAGGGCATGATGATAGGGATTGTAGGGCCTATGAACTCATGCATGAAATGTCAAGGGATATATACAAAATTTAAGGCGAAGTACAACAAGAAGGGAACACTACACAGTATAATTCCCTAGGAAGAGGAAACTTCAACCCTCATGGTGGATTCAGAGGAAGAGGATGGGCATGAGGTATGGGTCAAGGTCGAGGCCATATCATTTTTTATAACTGTGCACAACCAAGACATTTGGCAAGGGAGTGTCAAAACCCTTATACCACTTGCAACTACTACAACTCATTTGAACATGTCATAGAAGATTGTCCTACGCTGTTAGCCAAACTTCAGGAAAGACGAGGAGGAAACAAACAAGTACGAATAATCATAAAAGAACCTCACAGAGTGGATTCGAGAGTCACTGTTATCACTAGAGGAGGCAATGCTACAAGAGAAGATAGAATGACTCTAGGGAAGACTATAGAACAATTAGGAGTCAAAAAAGCTGCAGAGAAGACACAAGAGTTTGATCCAAAGAAAGAGAAACAAACATTTAAGGAAGCAAGAAAAGAATTCAAAAGAGATCAGGCTTCTTCATCAAAGGCTCGACCAAAAGTAAGAGAATGTGGAATTCCTCTAGCATTTGATCAGTCTGCTTTGCATAGAGAATGAAAAGAGGTAAGTAAGCTCATGAAAGTTTTATGCACTTTCCTTAATTTGATAAAGGATGAGAGCGCTGTACAAGAGCTAAAAAACTTGATCAAACAATATGATGTCGGAAATATAGATCCTCTACTGAATAAATAAGTACATCAACTATCCAAAAAGAGAAGGACAAATAAGGAACTACACCTGAATGCTCAAATTGGAGAGTATTATATAGACTATGTGGTCCTCGACTTAGGGTCGGAGGTCAATGTCATGATAAAGCAGACTTGGGCACTGATGGGAAAACGTAAGTTGATCTATTCCCCCATCAGGCTTAGGATGGCCAATCAACAGGATGTGAGCCCATTTAGAATACTGGAACATGTCCCTGCGAACATCGATGGGGTCAGAACATTTGTGGACTTTGAGGTGATTGAGATAGTTGATGAGAGTTGTCCTTACCCCATGCTGTTAAGAATTGATTGGGCTTTCAATAATTCTACTATTGTTGACTTGAAGAAAAGAAGAATGATGTTTGAAGGAGATGGCCTTAGGGTCATCACACCTTTGGATCCTGATGAAGGTCCTAGATACACAGAGCACATCATAGAGGAAGACCGTGCATATGAGCTAGAAAACATATACAAACTGACATCCATACAACATGATTACATTAATCCTACAACATATGGAAACCTAAGCTGGCGAAGTGACAACAGATGTTCATCAGATTCAGAAGAAGCACTGGAGAACCAACATAACCAAATGTATGAAGTATCTACAAGGACATGTGCTAGATTACCCAAAGAAGTTCGTTGGATCGTCACAAAAGTAAGTAACTTTTGCACCTTTGATGGTCTAAATAATTAAGAAGATTTCTTGTTGGAATTTGAAGAAATTGTACCAATACAACAAATATTGTTGGCACTAGATGAGGCCTTGAAAGAAACCGCAGCAAGATGGTGGGGTACACACAAAAGCAACATTATAGTCTGGATACAATGTCACACTTCGATCACAATGTGGTTTTCAGAACAAGTAGAAGGCTGCAAAGTTAGGTACACAGGTCGAAGTTGTCCGAAGGACCATGTGTGAAGTTGTGAGGAAGCCTGGAGAAACATTCCTCAAGAGCAGTGGGTACAAAAATTCATTAACATGCTAGAAACAATCCCTCTAAATTGGTATCTTCAAGCAAAACTGTGCCTCATAACTACAGATTGGGAAGGTATGACTCAGAACTTTGTAACTACCTTTTTATTTGAAAGCCAATTTCCTACAGTGGATCAAGTGTTACAGATTTTAAGACATAAAGTATTTTAGGAGGCACATAGCCTCCCTTTGGAGCAAGAAGAGGACGAATGGACTGCGCCTCTTCAGAAATTGCAGGGTTATTACAATATCAATGTTGATGAAGACGATGATCCTAGGAAGGTGAACATCATCGAAACAGAAGGACAGAGAGACATAGAAGGACCAGGAGTTGAGCTACCTTTCATTGGAGACCCAATTGAAATCAAGAAAGTCAATATTGGAATAGAGCAAACAATGAAGCTTGCAAATGTTGTAGATTATTGGGATGCTTCCACTATGACAAGATCATAGAGTTACTGCATGAATATCAGGACTTGTTTCCAACCAAGTTCACTGATATGAAGGGCATTAAAGGGCCCTTGGGAGAGATGAATATCTCCTTGAAGCCAGATGCAAGGCCAGTTAAACAGAGACCCTACAGATTGAATCCTAAATATGAGAAAGTGAAGATTGAATTAGGCAAAATGTTGGAACCAAGAATCATATAACCTGTTTAAAAGTTAGAGTGGATTAGCCCTATGGTGGTGCAAGATAAGAAGACCGAAGAAATAAGGACCTGTGTAGATCTTGAGAAGCTCACTGATGCCTATTTTCATGACCCATTCCCTACACCATTTACTGAAGAAGTGTTAGATAACGTGGGAGGATAGGAGGTCTACTCCTTCACCGATGGATTTTCAGGATACCATCATATTAGGATTTCCAAGAAAGATCATCAAAAGACCACATTTTCCACATAATGGGGATCCTACTAGTATACAGTGATTCCATTTAGATTGAAGAATGCGCCAGCCATGTTTTCTAGTGTGGTGGTAAAAGCGTTCAAGGATTTTTTACATAAATTTCTGGAAGCATATTTTGATGATTGGATTGTTTTTAGTTTGTTGCAAAATAATATTGAATGATTAAGACTAATGTTGGATAAGTACAGGCAATGTCATATTTCCTTGAACTTGAAGAAGTGCATCTTCTTTTCACCCTTTGGAGTGTTTCTAGGCCATATTGTGCATAAGTAGGGATTGCTAGCAGATCCATATAAGATTGCCATTATAGTTGATTTTCCCCCTCCTACTTCAGTCAAACAGCCGCGCATTGCGCTGGGACATACTGGATACTACAGGAAGTTCATTAAATTATATGCATAGATCACAACACCCATGGAGAATATTTTGAAGAAATACTATCAGTTTCATTTTAAAAGAATGCCAGTAGAGCTTCGACACACTGAAACAAAAAATGGTTACTGCGCCTATTCTGGTTTTCCCAGATTGGAACAAGGAATTTCATGTGCATGTTGATGCATATTCTATCACATTAGGAGAAATTATAGCACAACCGAGAACTGGAGACATTGACCACCCATTAGCCTTTGCTAGCAGGAAGATATCAACAACTAATATTAATTACACCACCACTGAAAGAGAAGGGTTAGCCATGGTGTATGCACTGCAGAAGTTTCACCACTACTGGTTAGGAGGACACTTTAAAATGTTTATTGATCACTCTGCACTGAAATACCTAGTCAAAAAGCCAGTGTTGGGGGGAAGAATATGCATATGACTTCTTCTATTTTAGGAATATGATTTCAAGATCGTGGTTAAGACAGGGAGAATGAACAAAGGCCCTAACCACTTGTCAAGGTTGGAACATGGCGAGGAACCTACTAATTTGGAGGATACATTGCTGGATGCACAGTTGCTGGCCATCAGAAATATTGATGATCACTTCATCCAAATAGTCCCTTTCCTGTCAACAGGAATGACACCTAGTGAATATACAATCACCCAGAAGAAACAACTGGTAGTGCACGCCACAAAATTTTCTCTTATAGTTGGAAAACTATATAATATGGGACCTGATGAGATCTTGAGGAGATTTTTTATGGAAGTAGAAAGACCACTGATTTTAGCAGAAGTTCATGAAGGCATCGCAGGAGGACACTACGTAGGAAAATAAACAATGCAGAAGGTTCTTAGAGCTAGTCTCTGGTGGCCTACTTTACACAGAGATGCTAAAGACTTCTATATATCTTGCAATGTATTCCAAAGAGTTGGGAAACTGTCCAGAAGAGATGACATGCCATTAGCACCCCAACTAGCCTTACAAGCATTTGAGAAATGGGCCATTGACTTCGTGGGACCTATAAACCCAGAAGGGAAGCGCACAAGAGCTAGATACATAATCACTGCGACATAGAACTTGACCAGATGGGCAGAAACAAGAGCAGTTAAGGACTGTAGTGAAACTATAGCTACATGCTTCATATTTGATGACATCATAAATAGGTTTGTATGCCTAAAGATCCTTATGAGCGATCAAGGGACACATTTTATTAATAAAACCATTGAAGCCTTGACTGAGGAATTTGCAGTTCATCATCAGAAGAGCACACCCTACCATCCACAAGAAAATGGGACATTTGAAGCATTCAATAAGATCTTGGAAACAACATTGATGAAGATTTGCAGTGTGAACATGGATGACTGGGATTTAAGAGTACCAACAATACTATGGGCCTATAGAACCACTTGCAAGAAGATAACAATGCAAACCCCTTTAAGTTGGTTTATGGTCTAGAAGCAGTTGTCCCGATGGAATATTTGGTCCCTAGCCTAAGAATCGCAGCCTTTATAGATATGGATGACACTGGCGTTGTTCAAGAGAGGCTCGCACAGTTGGTCGAACTAGAGGAAGACCGATTCATGGCAAGATTCCATTAGTAGGTGCAGAAGGAAAGAGAAAAATCCTACCATGACAGGGATATCAAGAAGAAATCATTTATGCAAGGAGTTATGGTACTGGTATACGGAAAAAAATTCATGAAGCATCGAGGGAAGCTCAGAACCCATTTGCTGGGACCATATGAGGTTGTCTGTGTTACAGAAGTAGGAGCTGTGCAGTTGAAGACTTTGAATGGATAATGGAAGGAAGGATTGGTGAATGGAAGCTGATTGAAATTGTACTATGACAACCAGCTGCCTCGCAACTCTCGATAAAAATAGAAGGAGAAAGGGTCTAGGTACCAGGTGCAGTTGAAACTAGGTACTAGACACAGAAAAGACAATCTACACAAAGTGGGGGAGGAGAGAGCAGAAAGCATAGGCTGCTCCACGCAACCTGAAGTCAAAGAAAAATAGAAGGATTAGATATGAAGTGCCTCGGGACGAGTTACAAGTGAGTGTTGGGGGCCTGTTGGCCCTTGTTTATGGAAGAAAGCGAATATTAAAGAAAAAAAGATGAATTACGAACTGCGCGAAAGACCAGTGATTGATATTGGGTCGAAGTGAGCAGAAGAGAAGAAAATACAGAGAGAAGTAAGAGAAAGCAAGCCATTTAATGAGGAGATCGAGGACGAAAGATCAATAAGGAAGATGGATCGTGGATAACTCAGCAAGAAAAAAAATCCACCGATAGATGCCTCGAGAGCATCGTGAGAGAAAGAAGGAAAGACATGATGACGAAGCCCTAAAAACATGGGTCAAGTTGACCTAGGGTTTTAGACACCTAGGATTTTTGTATCCAGGGTTTTGGCACTTAGGTTTTAGCCTAAGGCGGTCGGTGAGCTATTGTGATGTATAAATAAAGGTCAAGAGGACCTAGGATGGGTTGTTGTTATCATCGCTGGTTCGATGATGAGTGATTTTTTTTATTACTAAGAGGGAAGTATTGTGCTGAGAGAGCATTCTGTATTGTAAGATCTTCAGTTGGGTGCGAAGATCAACTCTGCAACTGGGTGCACAGGGAAGGGAGAAAGAGAGAAGAAAGAAAGAGAGAAGATCTTCTAGCTAAGAGCGCAAATAGGACTATATTCTTTCACTTAATATATTATAAAGCACAATTATGTGGACGTATCCCTAGGGAGAGGGTGAACCACGTACATCTTGTTGTTGTGTGTGATTGATGTTGTGTTCTTTATCCCTTTGATATATGGTTGTTACATTATTGTGTTATATCTGATAGATAAATGTGTGAATTAGGTCTAAGCTGGTAACTGTAATCTAGATGTTTTGCTTTTGTTGTATTGGATCCACTTTACACCTTTGGTTATAGACATCTGTGTCCTGCAACCCCCTATAGCTACTTCGGGTGAGACTTCATCTACTTCGCAGGTGTTGCCGAAAGGGCCAGTAGTTAGGGCTTGTTGGTGCGCCATTAGAGTTGAACCCTAGGTCTTCCCTTATGCCAACAAAAGACTAAAAACATATGACTAAAGGTCCCATATGCCCCCCAGGTAGATCAATATACCATTTCGCAGCAACCCCTGTGAGGGTGCATTGAAATAATATTAATCGAATGGAATCATCGTTAAGGGAATTTGAAGAGCACCATAAGTGAAAGGTGGTAACGTGATCACTAGGATCCTCACCATTCTTTCCTTCAAATTTTTGAATATCCGAAGGAAGCTTGGTGGGAATGGGGGGCCATGTAGGATCATGACACACATGGTCGTTTATCAACTTAGACAAGTTTGGCAGGTTGAGCGTGGCCAAAAAAAGGAGATGGGGTTGTGACATCTAGCCCCAAGCTCCATGGAAAGATTATGTTTGGGGAATCATAGCCCATTAAGGGTTCTATTAAGCACCATGGCCCTATCCGGGATTGTAAGATCCTCCTCTAGGATGATTCATAAGAGGTTGGTTGGGAATCATTCTAGTAAGAATGTTCTCATGAGGGTTATAAAAATCACCCCCAGCCAGAGTGGCTTAGGGTTGGGGGTTTCCCAAGGTGTGAATATGAAGGATAAAGGTGGATTCATCATGCCAAATGTGTTGTTCGGAATCGACGCCAAGGAGGTGAGGGTAAAGGAAAAAAATTGAGAAGAAGATTGTCTGGGAGGTTGGTTACTCCACTTAGAAGCAAGAGGATTAGACCTAGGGTTAAAATAAGGAATGCCTCCCAAGGTAGGAGTGGTTTGAGGGATATGAGAGCCACAAAATGAGAATGGAGTATAAGGAGGAGTTGTGCCCTCAAGTCCAATGCTAACATTAGGGCCATCAGATGGGATGGATTTTGAAAAATGTGAAGTAAAATTTGACATACCATAGGAAAAAGGACTAGAGGCCATTGAGATGGATTGAACATTATATCCTAGTGAGTGACCAAGGGACCCAAATGGGTTCGTGGCAATAGGTTGATTATTCACTATAGGATGAGCAACAATGATGATAGGTGCCTCCGACACTACAACCATTATGGTTGCAAGAGTCAAAGGGGTGCCATCAAATATAGTAGGTATGGGAGTTGAAGGGCTCCTAGTATCTTGATGACTCAGTTCAGTACTGATCCTTGTAGAGTCACAAGTTTGATAAGTGGAGGTGTGTGTACCACATTTAATAAATCTATCCCTTTTAGAAGGAAAAGACTCAAAATGTGGTGGTAACTGTAATAAGCGACAAGAATGGCAGGGAAGCTCGTCTGACTCATGATGACTTAAGATTCAAGATATAAAATCAAATCCTAAGGCCAACTAGTAATCAAAGAGCACACCAAAAATAATCAAATGACCAATATGCACACAAACAAGATAAAGTGGCTGAAATGCCCCCCCCTCCCTAAAGTAGGCATGCCTCACCCAAGAGGGGCCTGAGACTCCTTGCTCAAGATCATAGGTATTCGAATCAGTTATAAGGGCCCTCGTGTGCTTAACAATCATTCAGTTAGATCCCCTCGGAGAGGTAATCCTCCATAAAGGTTGTGTGTTGTCCGACCCTTGTTTGACCTAGGGTACCTGTAGAATAACCCTTGCAAGTAACCTATGTTTCACCTAAGTCAAGAAACTAAGAAACCACAGTATAAATGATGCATAGGCGAAAAATCATAAGTCGGGTCCACCGTATGGGAAGGGTAGCAAAGCCCAAAACCTTGAAAGCACCACCTCTCACGGAGGTAAGGGAACTAGAAATATCCCCATACATGAATAGATCCCCATAAATATATGTGATGCTAAGAAGGTATCGGGGGGATATCCCTTCAACCGATCTCATGTGACCTCGTGCTTAACTCTGGTGTAAGCGGAGCGTCCTGATATTACCGATTATACAACGGATTTCTCCACCCCCTTAATCAGACACATATGTTGATTTAATAGCCTTGGAGAAGTTTACTCTCAAAATCCTATTCCAAGGCACTAAATCCTAAGCTAGTTTGTGCACCCTAGAAAATAAAATCATTACTAATCAATTTTAAATTATAGCATTAATTTTAATGGACTTTCTTACTCAAAAGGTGTGGTCGTGAAAATATTGATGTTATGATTCAACAAGTAAAATAAATGAATATGAATACAATGCAAAATCCTAACTTCAATTTCCAATAAATGATATGCTTCCTAAAAATGCAATTTTCAATTCAATTATGCAATTCTAAATAAAAATTCAATCTTTCTTTACATGTACTAAGATAAATGACAAAGACTTAAGAGATCAAAATGCCAATCAATGTAAAATGCCTAATATTTTTGTATTTTCAATATAAGAAAAATAAAAATGCAAGGACTGAACAACAACTTGATATAAAGACTCTACTATGTATAGACAAAGACAACCTAAGTAGGATATCAAGGAGAAAAACACCCAACCCAAGGTGCAAGGATAATCAAAATGAAAATATGATGAGAAAGGCACTGCCCAAAAATTCAACCAAACACAAGTTTCTTGTCATTCCACAAACACTTAACAGTCACTACAGAGACCCAAGAGGACTCAACAATCATCAAAAACTACCCAAAAACCACCAAACCCAGTAATCAAGCAACAAAGGTTGATGTACACTGTTGTTCAAGGGAAAATCACATATCTACACAACTTGTAGAAGTACAAGATGCGTATGTATGCCACTGTCAAGCAAAATCTTGTGTATATGTGTCAAAACACAACTAGGCTAAGGATAAGGCTGAAAGACTTATACCTAGAGTGAACGAGGCTGTCAAGAAATCATACAACAAGAAACTCAATATGAAATAGAGCGATCTAAGGAGAAAAACACTCCAAATCCCCAAAAATAAGATTCAACCCCCAGTATGGTCGCCATTTTTGTTACGAGGAAAATATCTCTATAGATAAGGGTAAATGACAATAGATGGAAATGAATGTATAAATCAACTCTAATCTCAAATATACTATATAGAAAAATATGCTAGCAAGACAAGATGAAAGGCCTACCTCATCCAAACATTCAATGAAGTCCCTCGTTGATCACTTGACCCAAAGCAATATACCTGCAACTAGTCCTCAACAACCAAGCAACACAAGCATATGGTGATAATATATGATGTTAGCACATTCAATAACATAATCCATAAATATTCATAACAAATACGCCCATGGAATAATAATTCAAATATTTGCAAGATATTAATTGGACGAGAAAAGAGTATTTCTATTAAGATATAATCAACAAAAGTGAATAAGTTACAGACTTTCATGCTGTCACAGTTCAGAACTGAGAAACTAAGTTCCTTCTATTTGGGCCTCCACCGCTTCAATCATCCACCAAAGGAAAGCTCATATAAGAGAGACAATGAAGTTCTCAATCAGTAAGGGAAGATCTTGGGGACTGAACAATGTGTTCAAATTTAAAGGATAAAGGGATGCAGACTCAATGTGAAGTGAATAATTCATCCAGAGTAAATTTACTCTCAAAGTTGAATTCTTTCTCCTCTTTTCCATAGCTCATATTTGGCCCATTTATGTCATTCAAGTGTAACTGAAGGGATGAGTCAAAACATTTCTAGTATATGGAAGGCCAAGGATCATTGATCTCATGACATGACATGGAAACCCAACACTATTTTTCAATTTTGGACACATTTCCCGATGTACATGGGCTGTAGTGGTGCAACCTGCATATATGCATGTTGTATAGTATGAAAGGTGCATATATGTAGAAAAATTATATTTTTAGCTCCGGGATTTGCAAAAGGGGACTTCAAGTGTGCATAGGGAAATGG
>JASDQU010106528.1:122090-150201 GCA_032191745.1 Picea mariana | reverse complement strand
CATCTCGTTATTCCTCATACAATCATGGGTCCTCCTACTCCACAAAGCGTCTTCCCGTGAGGGCTTTCACCATAAGGGGACCACTTTGGAGTTCATCCATATTTACTTCTTATCGACCATGAAAAAACAATAATGAGTCATATTTACATCAAACGCTATTGGGTCCATTTCCCAAAACTTTGTGCTATGGGACTTTCTTCAAGGGTTGACATCAATGACAACCAACCTTAATCAACAGTTGAAGACTGTAATATAGGAACTAACGAGGATCCTAAACTAGTAAATATATCTAAATACCTTCCAACCCAAGTAAAAAATAAGTACGCAGAATTATGTAAATTGTATAAAGACGCCTTTGTATGATCCTATGATGATCTTAAAACTTATGATACCTCTGTAATTGAACATAAGATTCCTTTGAAGCATGGTAACAAACCTTTTAGACGAAAGCTGAGACAGATAAATCCCATCTTCTTTCCAGTAATATAAAGGGAAGTCAAGAATCTTCTCGACGCAAAGATTATCGTCCCACTCAAGTATTCCGAATGGGTAGCAAATTTGGTACCTGTCATGAAGAAAAGTGGAGAAATAAGGCTTTGTGTAGATTTTAGGATTTTAAATCGGTCATCCCTAAAGGAAAACTACCCACTTCCAAAGATGGATCATGTCCTGGAGAAAGTAGTTAGAGCTAACAGAATGTCTATGATCGATGGTTTTTTGGGATACAACCAAATTGTTGTCCACGAAGATGATAAAGAAAAAACTACATTTACCACTCCGTGGGGAACTTTCATGTATGAAAAAATGCCTTTTGGTTTGATGAACGCAGGGGCTACTTTCCAAAGAGTGATGGATATATATTTCATCAGTGAGAGAGATAAAATTGTCCTTATTTACTTAGATGATCTAACAGTCTTCTCCAATTCTGATGCAGAACATTTGGTTCATCTCAAACAAACCTTCGAAAAATGATGAAAATTTGGTTTGTCTCTTAACCCTAAGATGTCACATTTTTCTATGCAAGAAGGCAAGCTTCTAGGTCATATAGTTTCGAAGAATGGAATCAAGGTCAATCCTAAGCAAGTCGAAGCTATTGACAAGATAAATATTCCTAGAAATAAGAAATAAATCTAGTCTTTTTTAGGGAAGATAATTTTTTTGAGAAGATTTATTCCTAACTTCGCTGAAATTATCAAGCTAATTACAGATATGTTGAAGAAAGACAGTGAAATGAAATGGACCATCAAATCTAAAGAATGATTAAGCGGGTTAATAAATCTATAAGCAAAGCACCAATGTTAGCTAGTCCAGACTATACTAAGGAATTCTTGATCTTTTCTTTTGCATTTGAACATGCTAACGCAGCTATACTCCTACAAAAGAACGAAGAGGGTTTCGAGCAGCCGATAGATTTTTTCAGTAAAAGTCTCAGAGATGCTGAATTAAGATATGATATACTGGAAAAATAGGCTTATGCCATGGTGAAATATCTCAAATATTTTAGAGCATATGTATTGCATTCCAAGATAATCACTTATGTGCCAACAAGCATTGTCAAAGATATTTTGGTCCAACCAGACAGTGATGGTAAGAGGGTTCGGTAGCTGGCTGAAATTTAGGAATTCGATCTAGAAGTAAAACCAACCAAGCTAGTTAAAGGTCGGGGCCTGGGGAAATTGTTAGCGGAATCAAACTTTAGGGCACACGAGATAAACCACATGGAATCACATGGATATATCCTAAATATAGAGGAACTTGATGATCAAATCCCTACTGTACAAATCGAAGATAAATTTTCTTCCTCAGATTGGTATCGCGATATTGTTTCATACCTCCTCACCCTTCAATTCTTGAGTGAAATGACTCCATCCAAAGTAAGAACGTTGAAGCTACACGTAGTCAAATATTGTATTATTAAAATCCAACTATACTGGAAGGATCATCTAGGTTTCTTGCTATGTTGTTTAACAGAACCTGAAACCAAGGATGTCATAAATGAATTTCATGAAGGAGTGTGTGGAGGTTATCACGCCTCGAGGGCAATGGCCTACAAGATTTTAAGAGTTGGTTATTATTGGCCAAATTTATTTATTGATGTGAATGCCAAGGTCGAAGCCTACAACCCTTTACATCTTTTCTCTGGTAAGAAAAATCTCCCTACACTTCCTTTAATCCCAGTCAAATCAGAATCTCCCTTTCAACAATGGGGTCTGGACTTCATCGGAGAAATCCACCCATAGTCAAGCGCCCAACATAAATGGATTTTAACCCGTACCGATTACTTCATGAAATAGGTAGAGGTTATTCCAACTCAGAATGCTAATGATTCAGTAGTAATAAACTTCTTAGAAGATAATATCCTATCTAGATTTGGTTGCCCTTGAAAAATAGTCACAGAAAACGCCCAAGATTTCAAATCTATGGAAATGGTAATTTTTTGTCAAAAATATAACATTGTGCTAGGAAATTCTACAGCTTATTACCCTCAAGGAAATGGGTTGGCCGAATCATCCAACAAGATCTTGATGAATATAATCAAAAAAGTGTTGATGGAAAATAAGAAGACTTGGCACATTCACCTAAAGTATGCCTTATGGGCGAACCAAATCGGCACTAAGAAATCAATAGGTATGTCACCTTTCCAAATGGTTTATGGTACCGACGTTGTCCTTCCTATCAATCTCTCTCTTCCTGTGATGAAGTTGTGGCAAGACGCAAATGAGGAGCCAAATGATGTTACAAGGAGGATAAACCAAATAATCAAGGTCCAACAAAATAGGGCCGAAGTAGATGACAGATTGCAAAAATACCAAGATAATATGAAATCTCTCTTCGATAAAAAAGCGAAAGGCAGGGAGTTTCTTCCTAGTGATCTATTTTTAAAATGGGATGGTAGAAAAGAATATTCAAGAAAACACAGCAAGTTCGGTCATCTCTAGTTCGGACCATTCAAGATTGCAGCTACAGAGGGAAAGAATTCCTTCCTACTGGAAAATATCGACGGGAAAACTTTTGATGCCCCTATCAACGGGCGTTATCTAAAACATTTTATGCAATAATCATGTTTCATATTACCATTATATATACCGGTTTTTGGTTTCTTATTTCAATTTGCAATTTCATTTTCTTTTGTAAATTATCTAAATTTTACTTTTCATTGTAAATAAACCTAGTCTTATTCAATATCATAAAATCAAAAAATAAAATAGTTGTACTGCATATCATTTATGTTCCGTAGAATTCTCTGACTTTTCCTATCTTGGTCCCATGCAGAATACTTACTATCAGATGAGAAATGAGGAGGTATCGAAATCCAACGTTCAATTTTCAAGACATTTGTTTTCTCTTAAACAGGTGATGAATTAATAATTGGTTTGATTGAAAATATAAATCAAGTCTGAGGTATGAATTTCTATACTTATTGCTCAAGATAAAATTCTAAAATAAATCTTATCGGATATGAACAAGGTTCTACTCATATAAATATAATCACATGATCAAAGATTAGAAAAGTATAAATTTGCAKATTAATTCCAAAGCCCTAGCCGAATCAAATAAAGATAAAACAAAAATCAAATAAAAAGAAAAGAAAATAGAAATAAAAGGGACTTAGAAAAGAGAAGCTTGATAATCAATAAGTGAACTTGTGTGGAAGTGAGATCCTTTTGCGATAGACCCTTTGATTCCTTACTCTGTTTCATCTTGTCTATCTTTGATCTTTTACTCTATCTTGATTTGCATTACCTGGCCTTAAGTCTCCATAGAAAGAAATAATTTCTCCTTGACTCTAAAAACTTTGAAACATATCTTCAAAACAAGATTAGGCAAAAATATTTATGTTCCTCTGATTTTAATTGAATGAAAGTGTGTCTGGGATAATCTTGATAACTTTATCTTTTCTAACAGATTTTAACTGATTAGTCCGCTCAAGGAAAATCCCCGGAAAATAAAAATCCCCCATAAGATATTCCCTGTAGGAAAATATGCATTGAAGATCGGGAGAGATTTATTTTAGAGTACAATAAAAAATTGTTCACAGACCTTCATTGTCAAATCTTAAGCAGATATCATCCCTTGTATGATACATACAAATTGATTTCCCCCACTTCAAAATTATAAAAAAATATGAGACAGATGGTGAAAGGAAATTTGTAAATCGATTGCCCCCATCTAGTCCAAGACAAATGGTGAAAGTAAATTCATAAATCGATTGCCCCCATTTTGTATAAAAGAGATGATGAAAGGAAATTCATGTAATTATTTCCCTCATCTCGATAAAATGCAAAAATGCTAATTGAAGTGGTGAAAGGAAATTCAATGGGATATGTAGATAACTTCACCGGGGTACTGAACAGGCTCGTTGGCAGTGAAGAAATATCTATGATATATGTAAGGATGCCATACATGTATATAACATACTCTGGTATCTAGTTCTCTTTGCAGTAATATTACTTTCTAAACCGATAAGGGATTCCCTAACTAAATTGTGAAAATTGCTCAGCCTTGATATGAACGAAATCGACCAAAGTCTGATATTCCAGTTAAAGTGTTTTGATTATCTTAAGAAAAACCGAACTCGGTTTTAGGAAAGGGAAATTATTAATAGCCAAACTTGAGGTAAATAATTAAATGTGATTTGAAGGTTTTTTTAGATCCGTTCGAAGTTCAATTTTTCTCTGTATGATGTTTTCTCAAAGGTGTGTCCCAGAAATGCAAATAATGACTCCATTTACCCAATAAAGGCATTTGGTCTACTGTTCTTCCACGCCTCACAGGGAGATGTGATCCCTAGATGGAGCCTATGTTGGAACACATATAATCCTAAACTTTGACCTTTACATTATCCACTTCATGAAAATACAATCTTTCCCAAAGTTGTAAATCAAGAAATTAACTTTCCAATTTAAAAAAATATATATATATACCTGGTTAATTAATAAAAAAGGTGCACTAGATACCCATCGTTGATGAGGTTTCCCATTTGATAGAACGATCCTATTTTTTCCAAGATTTTTGGAGCCACCTGATTGTTAAGAGTCAAATCACTAAAGGTCACTCCATGACTTCGCACTTCGGAGTTCAGACGTTTACCTTTTATCATATCTTAAATTATCTGAAGTCCGAAATTCCAAAGCACTTGCACTTAAATATGATTAATTTAAAACTTAAAAGTGATTATCGTATAATTAATCATTTCGCAGTTTCGGATTTCGGGAATTCCTTCTCAAGCTACATTTAAAAATCCAGAAGTCCGATATCTGAAGCACTTGAAGTTAAGAATGATAAAATAATATTTTAAAAGAGATTATCTCGTAATTAACCTTTCACGGATTCGCGATTTGGGAAATTTCAACTTTGTTTTATCCAAAACTCCCGCACACAAACCATCGATATTAATGGCATTTATTAGAAATCAGCGGTAATAATTTTTACCATAGATTGTGGATCGCCAGGTATACTTTCTCATTAAAGTTAATAAATTTTCCATCAGTAAGGGTATACTCGGATCAATGCACCTGATGTGAATAAAACGCTTGATTTTGAATTTCATTTTCACCTTTCGCCAGAATAGTAAGTTTTATCCAATTGAGAAGCTCATGCATTCCCCTGCAACATGTAACCTCGTTCCAAATTTATTGATATCATGGCACCATGGAAGATGATTAAAGAAATTGGTGAAGGTGAAAATCTAAATGTGGACATTATATCGGATACCACACCACGAGCCATAGACATTGTGAAATCTTGGACACAGGTGTTCGCAATTCTGGAGCATGAGCTTATAAATTGCCCAGAATATTATGGCGATGAAGTGAATGACATGCATGAAGCTAAACTCTGGGATATAGCTTAGTCAGAGCTACACAAAATAGCTACACGACCGAGACTCATGCCATATAATGACATGATAGGATGGGCCCTGGAAAAAATAGACATTCAAACCAGGAGCATTTTCAACTCTCAAAAGTTCATTGTTGGGTCTTTCCAACCAGAACACATAAAAGTAATGCATAAGATATACCCCAATTTAAAATATAATTACAATGTTGCATTCATGCTGGAATTTGAGCAACAGGAGTTTATACAATATGACAAAATGTATCCTGATATAATCAAGTCTTGGTGGGGGCACCTAGCGAAATTCAGAGTCGACGCTCATGGCATGTATGCCAAAGCGTCATTGGATACCCATATGATTTATGTAGCTATGATGCTCTGTAGTATATTTAGGAATAAGAGTCCCACTCATTTCCCGGTAGCATGGGTGTCAATTATGCACGAGGTGGTCGATGGATACTCTTTTAACTAGGCCAAAATTTTATCAGACAACTTGGATAAAGAAATCACAGAATACCAATTGGCAAAGTCAAAGGGGTAGTCTTCCCCTTCTATATGTCCACGTATATCATGGATGTTATTTTCTTTATAACCCCTTTTCCACCGATGAACTGGAGTTGGACCCCGACCATCATTGAACCTATTCACTTCTATCACTCCAAGTTGTGGAAAGACAAGGCCAAAGATTTATTCTATGAAATATGCCATCATGTAGTGGTGCTCGTTCATATAGCTTTATATGGTTTCCCACACCCTCAGATTTCAGACAAAACCATGGGAAATCTAGGAAAAATAGAAAATTGGTTCATAAACAAAAACTTCTCTTACATCAGGGTTTTCGGATGCTCAGTCCCCCCCATGCTCTCCCAAGGGTTTTACCAGATCAACTAGTATGTTGAGAAGTGGCTTATCAAACAGTGACCAGGGGCATCAGTAAGGAGCTGAAAGTAGCCTAGAAACAGGTATGGTCTACCTTCCCTCTTTGGTTTGGTTTGTTTTCATTATTAGACTTTGGTCACTCCAAAGTGGAGGCAGCAGCTTTGGATGATGTCAAGTTGGTTCACATCGAATTTAAAAGGCATGACCCACACAAAATCATTGAAAACCACTTGGACCAATACAACCTGAATATATATATATGCATGAGAACTCCCCACATAATGAAGTATTCAAGGGATTCAGGTCTTATGAGGAAGTACTGAACAGATTCCAAACTTTGTCCCCAGATCAACAGGCCAATTTCTTCAATTTTCAAAAACACAGACGAAACATCTTATCAAAATTACTATAGGGAGAATAGGTAGCCACTTCACCTACACAAGAAACTATACCTCCAAGTTTCGAAAGAGGGAGATCTGGAAAACAGGATACTGAGGAAAGCCCAAAGAACACTGAAGTTTTAATGTAGGAGTTGGAGGCTTCATTATCAAACCCATTGGGCACTCAAGAAAAGGCTCAGATCAAATCTTTTCTGAAGCAAGGGCATGATACATATTCTAATTCCAAAACTGTTGAGAAGAAACCATCTACAGAAATAGGTTCCCCTATTACTTCATTGACACTGTTGCAGTCGAGTTTCGGAAATCCCAGTTTCGAAGTCATTTTTATAGGAGATCTTACCTCAATTTCAACCAAAGAGATGCCTCCTTCGAACTTCTTCTTCAACAAGAAAAGGAGGGCCATCGTCAAACAAGAAACACATTAGAAAGATGGAGCGATAGTCAAAAGAAAAATAATAGTGTACAATGGACAGAACCGAGATGATACAGAATTTGCAAAGGAAGTTGCAGGTTCATTGGGTGCTTTCACCACTGCTAACCAATGGTCAGTGGAAAATTTAGTTGAAAAACTGCAACAGAATATCCTATTCGTAGAGAAACTTCAAAAGCAAGTACATACAACTGAGCATACTGTCCTGAACAGAATGAGTCGAGACTTCGATCAAATCAGAGCATATGATAAGCAACAAATTCAACAACTCCAGGCAAATTTTGATGAGATCCAAAGCAATTCACAGTTCAATCAAGGACTAATCACCCAGTGTAATATCCCTAGGCTGAACCCAATTGTAAATATAAATACAAATGTACATAACCTGGTGAGATGTTTGATATAATTTTGTGTGCACATTTCATGGCATAGTGCACACATGTAATGCGTAGTAAAATGAGGAAGTGTGCACATTCCAGGATACCACGCGTAGCATCTTAAGTGCATGCGATGTTGAGGCCAGGGAGCCTTTGTGTATATGACATGTTTTATAGGCTGGTGATCTAGTTATTATAAGCTAGGATGCTTATGTTTTGATTAGGCCAGAGAACCTAGATGTTAAAGGCCAATGCGCCTATTTTTGTATATGTCTCATGATTAATATAAAACACATCGTTGCACGTAGAGTGACCATGATAAAAGAGATGGGGGACTAAACTCCATTTTTTATGGAAAGGGAGGGACCTAAAGGTTAAGGAAAAAGGGCTAACCTAGGGAGATTAAGCCAAAAAGGAATATTAGATTAATATTTCTTAAATATAAAGTATGGATAATTATTTTATCCTAAGTTCTAAAGTTGGGAATAAGTGGGCCAAAGTAGCTCCCAACATGACAAGTGTCAAGTTGGGGACATGCATAGATATTGTTGGGACTTAGTTCATTTCCATCATCTTTTCCATCATTCTTCCCATGATTCCTTCCATCATTTAGTCATCCATTCAATCATCCATGAGCATTCACACACCATTGATATATCCTTTGTATATTCATGATCGTACCTGAACCTGTATCCATGGCCATTTTGTGAGGGTGTAGCTGGTTAGCTTGGGAGTTGGATTGAAGAAGTCGGTTGTCAGGGCCATGGGATATTGAAGAGGCAGGTTGTCATGCCTATGAGAAATTATTTGAGTGAGAGAATTGATGGGAATTGATTTCTTGAAGGTGCTAAACTACAGCTACAGTGCTCTGAGACTTCCTGTCTGGCCTGTTTTTGAAGCCCAGAAAGGAAGTGGGGCAGCCGAAGGACTATTGAGCAGATAAGGGGAACACTTCCTCGGTGGGACAGGCATGTGGGGAATGAGGGATTGTAGGTTGTTAGTTGAGTGAGCACCTGAGACAAAGTCTTTCCTGTTGTCCATGAGCCTTTAGCCTGGTTAGGAATCCATTTACCCGGGTGGAGTTTAGTCCTAGCTCAGGGGTGACTCACTGTTGAGAGTGATGAACAATGTGGTCTAAGGCTGGGAGGTTCTTGGAAGGTATGCACGCAGTTGGTGACATTGTTGCCAAGATAAGTGCCAATTGTGTGATAAATTTACATGTTGCATTGTTATTTACGTGTTTATTTTTATGGGTATTTCCTGTATATGTTACTGTCATTTTAGTGGGAATCTATTTATTTACAGATGTATTTGTATGTTTACGTTTTGTATATAATGCTTCCGCAAGAGTTCTATGTGTATAATTTAATTGCATGCAGTAAGAAAAATTTATGTGGCATAGCTCAGTTGGATGTTGGGTATGTTATAGTATGTTGCGCAGAGAGAGAACAATAAGAGTTCTCTGGCGTAGCGTGACCTAGCATGGATGGTCGGGGATGTTACAAATTGGTATCAGAGCTTCAATCTTAGACACTAAGCCTGGATGGGCCGATCAAGTGGAGTTGAAGAGAAATGTCACAAAGGATTTATTTCAAGGTGGCGAAATTTCAGTTTGTAAAGCGTCCATGGTAAAAAGTAACAACAACTGGGCGGAATTGGGGAAAAGCCACAATTTATGTTGTTAAATTCATGAGAAAATGGAGAAATTCGGCCAAGTGATGAGATATTTCCGATTTAATATTTGTTCTAGAAAATTCGGATCTAGGATGGGTCGAATTTGAAGTTAAAGTGAAGCCACGACAGATGGAGCGAGTTTAGTGGTTAAAATTCTCAATTCACGAATTGATTCTAGATAAATTTGTTCCAGGAATGTTAACCAACAATGATTTTTTGTTGCATAATTTGAACTGGTGTTATCGGGGTGAAATTGAACGAGTTTCATAGTTGCAGAATTTCTATGGTAAATTGGGAAAAACGTTAAGAAAAAGACCCAATTTCTGCAGCGGAATTCGCAAGGAATTGATGTGCACATAAATGAGTGTGCACAGAAGGGCACACTAAAAATGCATGATGGGCAGTGAAAAGATTTTGATAGGTAAAATTCGGCACTGTGCGACAAGATATTGGTGTGCTAGTGTGCATGCTAAATTTTAGCACCACGTGGAAAAATGTTAGTGTGCAGTTGTGGGCACTAAATTTCAGCAGTGCGCGAAAAAATGTTAGTGTGCAGGTGTGCGCGTGGAAAAATGTTAGTGTGCAGGTGTGCACGCTAAATTTTGGCGTCGCGCAGAAAAATTTTGGTGTATAGGACCACGCGATAAATTTATAATTGCATGGTGTACACACACATAATAATTGCACGTGTGGTGTGCGCAGTGATGGCAGAGCGCAGAGGAGTTTGGTTGGTGCACATGCAGTAAGAGTATAAGTTGGCATGTGACAGTATAGTAAATGATGCACGCATACTATAGGTGCGTGGTGGGGCATACTAAAATTTGGCATGGTGCAGTGCGCCTAGTGAAATGCACGTGGAATATCATCTCGTGATACAAAATTTGCATGCGGTACAGAAACTGGGCGCAGTGAATATTGGCGYGCCACATAAAAGTAGTGCGCACAAGTTAGTAGTGCAACAGAGAAGTGATACACAGTGGTTATAGGTGCACGGAGCATGATTTATCTTGTGGTGTTTCTATACATAGAAAATATGGGTGTACGGGTTGAAATTTGTGCACGCGGAGTCGTTTGGAGGATGAATAATAGCAGAAAACCAGTGATTTTCTGCAACATTTTATATCATTTGAACGTCATCTTTTTGCAGCACGTTTTTGAGGGCCTTAAGAGCGTTTTTATAAAATCAAAAAACACAAGATAGAGAGGTACCAATACACTTTGTCTTTTCATGTCAAATAAAATAGCTCGGAGAGATCTTTCTAATGGTGTAAATTGTTCGTCAAACGGAGCTTTTATGAGAAAGTTATAGCACAAACAATGATGGGTAAATTTTAAGACCACACTAACTTCAAAGAGCCATAAATTTTTGCTCCGGAATCATATTGAGGTGCAGGAGCAGTCAATGGAAAGATATTGAGCCATAGAATACATTCCCAGAGTTCAATTAAATTTATGGGAAAGTTAAAAGTATTTAATACAGAACTTGTAGCATATCCGTTACAATATGGTATATTGGCCTAGAACTTTAGTAGGTTGTAACTAGCAGCCCAGATCCCAGAAAGAGATCAAACTTGTAAAGAATGTCCATAATATTCAAGGATGAGATAATAAAGATTCAAAGGTATTTGAGTGGTTTCCCATCATTCATCAGTGACAAAATATAGTATGATGATCCCAAGATATTGGAGGAGACCATAAGCCAACCTATATGCCTTTATGATATGCGAAAATCAAGGCCAACTTTCCAAAAATCTTGGGAAGAGAAAAATAAATTCAATGTGGATCAGAGGAAGAAGGGAGCTCAGCCACCATTCTTCAGAAATAATCCATTGGGAAATCAAACTCCTAGAGAGCCCAGAATGATTGAAACAGGGGGTCAAAGGCCAAGGCAACCACCTATTCAATGTTGGGGTTGTAAAGGAGATCACATGTTCAGAGATTGTCCTCACAAAGGTGAAAAAGAGAGAACTGGTCACAATGTTTAGCAAGATGAAATAGTGGAGGACATGGGTAGAAATGTGCCAAGGATCTATGCATACCTAGACAACAAGCAAGCAGAGTATCAGTCACATATGATTGAAGTGGAAGGTATGATCAACAACCAAACCATTGCTATTTTAATTGATTCATGAGCTAGTCATAGTTATATAGATCCTAATATGGAGGAAAGTTTTCATTTTCCAAGAAGCAAGCATGGGAAATATTGGTTGGTGCAGTTGGCTACAGGAGCCAAAAGAAAATTTAATGAGATGGCTAACTCATGTCTTATGGACATGAAGGGACTGAACACCAGGGTAGATTTGAACATCTTGCCTTTATGTTCCTATGACTGTCTAATTGGGATGGATTGGTTTGATTAGCATCATGCCATCCTAGACTATCATAACAAAGAATTTACTTTCTTGGATGAGGAAGGGAAACTAGGGAAAGTTGTTATCCACAATTTTGGTCATTAAGATGATGTCATGATAATGACACGATAATAGAATATCAAACTCTTCAATAAGAACATTTTCCTGAGAAAGGGTTACACTTGTCATCTTCCAAAAATCATATTTTAAAGATAGTTTGCAGGCTGCATATATACTCTCCTGTGAGAATACTAAATTCTCGTAGGCTGCATACAGCTGGGGTGCGAACTTCTCGCACTGTACTCAAGCTTAGGGTGCGAACTTGTTTTTAAAGGAGGAAAATGGATAAGTTCTCGATCCTTCTAGAAGGAATCTTCTAGAAGGGTGAGTTGGCTTTCGAATGGTTGGTAAAGTACTGAATTTACAGATATCTTGGGATCATTCCCTATCCAAGTAACTAATCAATCTTCTCCTATATATTGAGGGGATTGCTCATGGAAAAGGTTAGAAGAAGCAAGCTAGCAAGAGATTGATTGGAGAATTGGTGCAAGACTGTATGGAGGACTAATGCTACAGCAGCAAGAGACAACAGCAAGGTCATCATATGTGGTAGAACTTCTTCATGCATGAGCAAGTGTGTGTGTCAGAGCTAGGAGCCATCGAAAGGAGACCTACGACATCAAGGCTCAGGTTGTAAGTTTCACTTTCAATTAATGAAATACAGTAATATGTCCCTTTCCCATAATGATGATGTCATCTTATTACATGATTCCTTGATCACATGTATAGACTAGGTATTGAATATATTAATTTGCATTTGCTGTGATTGGTTTGTGTTGTTGTGATTGGAACGATGCAAGAGCATCGGAGCAAAGCTTGGAACAACAGAGATATAAGGAGAGTGTTCATAAGGTATGTCCACCATCCATTTCTCTTAGTTCATTCAATAGGCTAGATCTAGGGAAAGGGTAGTATTCTGTCTCGTTTTGTTCCAGATCCAGGTGGATCTGGGGAGATTGGTCTGTGTCCACACTAACGAATTTATCCTTAAACAAAAGTGCAGGGAATTCCCAGGGTAATAACCATCAGAGAAATTTCATCATTGCAGCTGAAGAAATGTTACAGAAAAGGGTGTCAAATATTTGCAGCACATATGGAAGAGACACCTAAAGATAACATACCAAATTTGGAAGATTATGCAATCCTAAAATAATTTGAAGATGTGTTCAAGGAGGTACCAGGACTACCCCCAAAGAGAGATATTGATTTCTCTATAAATATAATGCCTGGAGCAGCTCCGGTGTCAAAGACTCCTTACAGAATGAATACACCAGAGTTGAAGGAGTTGCAAATGCAGCTTGAAGAACTTTTGAAGAAGGGGTATATATGCCCAAGTGTGTCACCTTGGGATCCCCCGGTCTTGTTTGTGAAGAAGAAAGATGGAACATTAAGATTTTGCATTGATTTCAGACAATTGAATAAAGTGATTGTTAAGAACAAGTATCATCTTCCAAGGATTGATGATATTTTTGATCAATTGAAGGATGCAAAGATCTTTTCAAAGATAGACCTTAGGTTAGGATACCATCAGGAAGGATTAAAGAGGAAGATATCAGAAACACCACCTTCAGGACAAGGTATGGTCATTATGAGTTCATAGTGGTGCCATTTGGGTTGTCAAATGCACCAGTTGTTTTCATGTGCTTAATGAATGGTGTTTTCTGAGAATATTTAGACAAGTTTGTCATTGTATTTTTGGATGACATTCTTATATACTCTAATTCAAAAGAAGAGCATGAGCATCATTTGAGGATGGTGTTGCAAGCATTAAGGAAGCATCAGTTGTATGCCAAATTGAGCAAGTGTTCATTTTATAAGAAGCAAATTCATTATTTGGGACATATCATTTCAAAGGATGGGATAGCAGTGGATCCTGAGAAGATAGAAGCCATTAGAGAATTGTCAACGCCAAAGAATGTGACAGAGGTCAGATCATTCATGGGCCTTGCAAGCTACTATAGAAGATTTATTAAAGGATTCTCAAAGATTGCACACCCAATCACTTCCTGCAAAGAAACGGTGTGAAGTTTCAGTGGACATTGGATTGTGAAAAGAGTTTCCAACACTTGAAACAATTATTAACAAGTGCCCCAATACTAAGGATTGCAAACCCAATTGAAGACTTCATTATATGCACAGATGCATGTAAAGAGGGACTTGGTGGAGTCCTCAGTCAAAATGGGTTTGTTATATGTTATGAATCAAGGAAGTTCAAGGAGCATGAAAGACACTATGTCACTCATAATTTGGAGTTGGAAGCCATAGTGCATGCCTTGAGGAAATGGAGACACTACCTCATGGGGAAAAAGTTTGAGCCAAGAACAGACCATAATGGTCTGAAATATTCATTTGATCAACCAACTCTAAATGCTAGGCAAACCAGATGGTTAGAATTTCTAAGTGATCATGACTTTGATATAAAGCATATCAAGGGAAAAGAGAACAAAGTGGTTGATGCACTCAGCAGAAGAGTACATGAATTGCATGCTACAGCCATTAGCATGTACCAATCATATTTGAAGGAAAGAATTATAGAGGCTACCAATTTAGATTTGCAATACAAAGAATTAGTGGCAAAATTACAGCAAGGTATTTTGCAGCAAAAAAATGAGGAATACAAGCTAAATAATGATGAAATTCTCATGTACAAGGGCAGAATTTATGTACCAAATTCTCAGGAATTGAAAAATATGATATTGAGAGAAATGCATAATGTGTCTTATGTTGGGCACCCAGGATATCAGAAAACTATTGCATCTGTCAAGAGCCAATATTATTGGCCATGCATGAAGAAAGAGGTTGTTGATTTTATTGCTAGATGTTTGGAATGTCAAAGAGTAAAGGATGAGCATAGACACCCAGCTGGTTTGCTATAGGCATTACCCATTCCTGAGTGGAAATGGGAAGTTGTAACCATGGATTTCACCACCAAACTTCCCAGAACAAATAATCAACATGATTCTATCATGGTAGTGGTGGATAAGCTTACTAAAGCTGCCCATTTTGTTTAAGTTAATCTCACTCAGAAGGCAGCGAACATTGCTAATGTTTATATGAAATAAATTTATAGATTACATGGCATACCCAAAACAATTGTGTCTAACAGAGAACCAAAATTTACCTCAAAATTTTGGAAGGGATTATTTAATGGATTTGGAACAAATTTAAATTTTAGCACAGCTTATCATCAAGAATCAGATGGACAAACAGAGAGGGTGAATCAAGTGATTGAAGATATGTTGAGGATGTATGTGATGGATAAACCATCAAAATGGAAAGACTACCTACACTTGGTAGATTTTTCTTATAACAATGGGTACCAAGCATCTCTAAACATGAGCCCATTTGAGGCACTTATGGAAGAAAGTGAAACACACCAGTAAGTTGGGATAACCCAACAGATAGAGCAGTGGTTGGGTCAGATTTGCTCAGGGAAATGAAGGAACAAATGATAAAAACAAAACAAAATTTAAAGGCTAACCAAGACAGGCAGAAAAGCTATGTTGACAAAGTTGGAACTCACAGGGAATTTAAAGTGGGTGAACATGTATTCTTGAAAGTGAAGGCCAACATAAGTTCCCTGAAGTTAGGAAATTGTTCAAAGTTGGTAGCTCACTATTGTGGGCCATTTGAAATCCTAGAAAGGATTCATCCAGTAGCTTATATGATTGCAATGCCTGCATCTATGTCTATTCATAATGTATTCCATGTATCATTGCTCAAGAAATATATACATGATGCTAATCATGTTATTGATTGGAATGTGATCCAGGTGGAGAAAGAAGGCGCTTTCCAAGTGCATCTGGTGCGCATTCTAGACCAGAAAATCAAACAGCTCCAGAATCGAGCCATAGGGATTGTAAAGGTCCAATGGACCTAGTACGATCATGAGGATGCTACTTGAGAGCATGAGGATGCAATGCGGACAGAATACCCGCATCTTTTTGAGGATTTTTGAAATTTTGTTGTATGTATGTACATGATGCACTGAGGATAGTGCATAAAATAAGGGGAGGGAATTGTAATATCCCTAGTCTAAACCCAATTGTAAATATAAATACAAATGTACGTAAGCTGGTGAGTTGTTTGATATAATTTTGTATGCACATTTCATGGCATAGTGTGTGCATGTACTGCGCAGTAAAATGAGGAAGTGTGCACATTCCAGGATACCGTGTGCAGGATCTTAAGTGCATGCAATGTTGAGGCCAGGGAGCCTTTGTGTATATGACATGTTTTATAGGATGCTGAGCCAGTTATTATAAGCTAGGATGCTTATGTTTTGATTAGGCCAAAGAGCCTAGATGTTAAAGTCCAATGTGCCTATTTTTGTATATGTCTCATGATTAATATAAAATACATCGGTGTGCTCAGACCGACCATCATAACAGAGATGGGGGACTAAAATACATTGGTTAGGGAAAGGGAGGGACCTAAAAGTTAAGGAAAAATGGATAAGCTAGGGAGATTAAGCCAAAAAGGAATATTATATTAATATTTCTTAAATATAAAGTATGGATAATTATTTTATCCTAAGTTCTAAAGTTGGGGACAAATGGTACAAAGTAGCTCCCAACATGACAAGTGTCAAGTTGGGGACATGCATACATATTGTTGGGACTTAGTTCATTTCCATCATTTTTTCCATCATTTTCCCATGATTCCTTCCATCATTCAGTCATCCAACCAATCATCCATGAGCATTCACACACCATTGAGCTATCCTTCGTATCTTCATGACTGTACCTAAACCTGTATCCATGGCCATTTTGTGAGGGTGTAGCTTGTTATCTTGGGAGCTGGATTGAAGAAGCGGGTTGTCAAGCCTGTGGGATATTGAAGAGATGAGTTGTCAGGCCCGTGAGCAATTCTCTGAGTGAGAGAATTGTTGGGAATTGATTTCTTGAAGGTGCTAAACTGCAGCTACAGTGCTCTGAGACTTCATGTTCAGTGTGTTGCTAAAGCCCGGAAAGGAAGTAGGGTAGCCGAAGGACTGTTGAGCAGAGAAGGGGCACACTTCCTGGGTGGGACAAGCATGTGGGGAATGAGGGACTGTAGGTTGTTAGTTGAGTGAGCACCTAAGATGGAGTCTTTCCTGTTCTACATGATCCTTTAGCCTCGTTAGGAATTCCTTTACCCAGATGGAGTTTAGTCCGAGCTCGGGGGTGACTCATTGTTGAGAGTGATGAATAGTGTGGTCTAAGGCTAGGAGGTCTATGGAAGGTCTGCACGCAGTTGGTGACATTGTTGCCAAGATAAGTGCCAATTGTGTGATAAATTTACATGCTGCATTTTTATTTACATGTTTATTTTTATGGGTATTTCCTGTATATGCTACATGTATATGTTACTGTCATTTCAGTGTGAATCTGTGTATTTACATATGTATTTGTATGTTTACGTTTTGTATATAATTCTTCCGCGAGAGTTCTGTGTGTATAATTTAATTGCATGCAGTAAGAAAAATTTATGTGGCATAGCTCAGTTGAATGTTGGGTATCTTATAGTATGTTCCGCAGAGAGAGAAAAGTAAGAGTTCTTTGGCGTAGCGTGAGCCGGCATTAATGGTCGGGGACATTACAAATTGGTATCAGAGCTTCAGTTTTAACCACTGATCCTGGATGGTTCGAACAAGTGGATTTGAAGCAAAATGTCACAAAGGATTTATTTCGAAGTAGCCAAATTTCAGTTTGTAAAGCGTCCATGGTAAAAATTAACCGCAACTGGGCGGAATTGGGGAAAAGCCCCAATTTCTGTTGTTAAATTCATGAGAAAATGGAGAAATTTGGCCAAGTGATGAAATATTTCTGATTTAATATATGTTCTAACAAATTCAGATCTAGGATGGGTCGAATTTGAAGTTACAGTGAAGCCACGACAGATGGGGCGAATTTAATGGTTAAAATTCTCAATTCACGAATTGATTCTGAATAAATTCATTCCAGGAATGTTAACCAACAACGATTTTTTTTTGCATAAGTTGAACTAGTTTTATCAGGGTGAAATTGAATGAGTTTCATAGTTGCATAATGTCTATGGTAAATTGGGGAAAACATTAAGCAAAAGCCCCAATTTCTGCAGCGGAATTCACAAGGAATTGATGCACAAATAAATGACTGTGCACAGAAGGGCGCACTAAAGATGCATGATGCGCAGTGAAAATCTTGTGATAGGTAAAATTTGGCACTATGTGGAAACATATTGGTGTGCTGGTGTGTGTGATAAATTTCGGCGCCACGCAGAAAAATGTTAGTGTGCAGGTGTGCACGCTAAATTTCGGTGCCGCACGGAAAAATGTTAGTGTGTGGGTGTGTGAGCTAAATTTCGGCGCCGCATGGAAAAATGTTGGTGTACATGACCATGCGATAAATTTAGCATTGCATGGTGTGCACACACATAATAATGGTGCGCGTGGTGTGCGCAGTGATGGCAGAGCACAGAGGAGTTTGGTTGGTGTGCGCACAGTAAGAGTATAAGTTGTCACGCGACAGTATAGTAAATGATATGCATAAACTATAGGTGCATGGTGGGGTGTACTAAACTTTGGCATGGTTCAACACGTTGAGTGCAATGCGTGTGGAATATCAGCGTGCGGTACAGAAACTGAGCGCAGTGAATATTGGCGCGCGACATAAAAGCAGTGTGTGCAAGTTAGTAGTGCAACATAGAAGTGATGCACAGTGGTTATAAGTGCGCGGAGTACGATCTATCTTGTGGTGTTTCTATACATGAAAAATATGGGTGTACAGGTTGAAATTTTTGCGTGTGGAGTCGTTTGGAGGATGAATAACAGCAGAAAACTAGTGATTTTTTGCAACCTTTTATATCATTTGAACGTCATCTTTTTGCAGCGTGTTTTTGAGGGCCTTAAGAGCGTTTTTAGCAAATCAAAAACCACAAGACAGAGGTGTACTATTACATTTTGCTTATGCAGCTCAAATAAAATAGCTCATAGAGAGCTTTCTAATGGTGTAAATTGTTCGTCAAACAGAGTTTTTATGAGAAAGTTACAGCACAAACAGTGAAGGGTAAATTTTGAGACCCCACTAACTCCAAAGAGCCATAACTTTATGCTCTGGAATCAGATTGAGGCGTAGGAGTAGTCAATGGAAATATATTGAGCCATAGAAGATAGTCCCAAAGTTCAATTAAATTTCTAGGCATGTTAAAAGTGTTTAATATGGAAAATAAGGAACCTGTAGCATATCAATTACAATATGGTATATTGGCCTAGAACTTTAGCAGGTTGTAACTAGCAACCCAAAACCCAGAAAGAGTTGAAACTTGGATCGAATGTACATAATATGTATATGAGGAAACCCAATTGAGATCTTATGAAAAATCCAATGGAGTAGGTGCAAAAATGCATAATTACAGTGTAGAGTTGCGCTAAGTTGGAAATTGAACAGAAAATTTAATGAGAAAATTTCAAATAGCCAGAATTTTCTGCTCAAGACTCGGAATTGAGCATGAGAGCAAGAGTTGAAAATTTATTGAACAATGGAATATATTTATCCACCCAGAAAATTGATCAGAGAATTCAATGTTTCAGTAAATTAGAAGAAATATTTTGAATATGATATTGAACCAAAATGGTTCATATTTTTCATGAAATTGTTGAAACAGTTAGCTTGACAGAGTTTTGTTGGTTGAACATTTTGCAGAGCTAACAACAATTAGATCAATTCAAGATCAGCTTAGAATCCAGCGTAATGTAAGCGACACAGGTGACTTACAGTCAAGAAGATGATATTAGAGGGATGGATGTCCATTTGGGCATTGAAGGAACAAACTCCAATGGACATGGAGAAGGAAGGGATGAAAACATGAATATGGCAGATACCATTAAAAAATTTCCATAGGATGTCTAAATCCATAAACCTGATAATGAAAGGATTATGACAGCGAAGGAGAAGCAGGATGACTTCAACATGAATTTATTGTAGAGATTGAACCGAATTGAAAAGAAATTGGATAAGGAGAGTGGCTCAAGAAAATCAGGAAGTCACAAGTCTTCTGATGAGAAAAGAAGAGCAAGAAGTGTTAGCAGACATCACCATCACTCCCCAAGGCATTCCAATAAGAGAGAACACAACAACTCAAGTCCATCCCCTGTTAGGAAGCATAAGGGATCTGGGGTGGATGAGCTACGAGGACAAATGAAAAAAATCAAACCTCCTACATTTGATGGTGAGCACATGAAGGATGAAGATGCAGAGACATGGTTTTTGGGCATGAGAAATTATTTTCAATTGCATAATTATTCTTTTCATGTAGAAGGTAGAATTGCTATCAATAAACTCAAGGGAAAGGCATCCATGTGGTGGGATCAGCTTGTGCAAGTGCAACACATTAAAGAGAAAAGTGTTACTTGGAGGGAATTCAAGAAGTATTTTGAGAAGAAATACTTGACTAAGAGATACTATGACAAGAAAATTAAAGATTTCTTTGAACTCAAGCTTGGGAGTATGACAATAGACGAATATGAGAGAAGGTTTTTAGAACTGCTAAAGTATGTATCTTTCATCAAGGATGAGATAGTAAAGATTCAAAGGTATTTCAGTGGTTTTTCATCATTCATCAGTGACAAAATATAGTATGATGATCCCAAGACATTGGAGGCGACCATAAGGCAAGCTAAATGCCTTTATGATCAACAAAAATCAAGGCCAACTTTCCAAAAAGCTTGGGAAGACAAAAATAAATTCAATGTGGATCAGAGGAAGAAGGGAACTAAGCCACCATTCTTCAAAAATAATCCATAGGGACATAAAACTCTTAGAGAGCCCAGAATGATTGAAACACGGGGTCAAAGGCCAAGGCAACCACCTATTCAATGTTGGGGTTGTAAAGGAGATCACATGTTCATAGATTGTCCTCACAGAGGTGAAAAAGGGAGAATTGTTCAAAATGTTTAGCAAGTTGAAAAAGTGGAGGACATGGGAAGAAATGTGCAAAGGATCTATGCAACCCTAGACAAGAAGCAAGCAGGGTATTAGTCACATATGATTGAAGTGGAAGGTATGATCAACAACCAAACCATTGCTATTTTAATTGATTCATGAGCTGGTCATAGTTATATAGATCCTAATATGGTGGAAATTTTTCATTTTCCAAGAAGCAAGCATGGGAAATCTTGGTTGGTGCAGCTGGCTACAGGAGCCAAAAGAAAAGTTATGAGATGGTTAGTTCATGTCTTATGGACATGAATGGACTGAACACCAGGGTAGATTTCAACATATTTCCTTTAGGTTCCTATGACTTTCTAATTGGGATGGATTGGTTAGATCAGCATCATGCCATCCTAGACTATAATAACAAAGAATTTACTCTCTTGGATGAGGAAGGGAAACTAAGGAAAGTGCAGGGAATTCCCAGGGCAGTAACCATCAGAGAAATTTCAGCATTGTAGCTAAAGAAATGTTACAGAAAAGGGTGTCAAATATTTGCAGCACATATGGAAGAGACACCTAGAGATAACGTACCCAATTTGGAAGATTATGCAGTCCTAAAAGAATTTGAAGATGTGTTCAAGGAGGTACCAAAACTACCCCCAAAGAGATATATTGATTTCTCTATAAATTTAATGCCTGGAGCAGCTCCAGTGTCAAAGACTCCTTACATAATGAGTACATCAGAGTTGAAGGAGTTGCAAATGCAACTTGAAGAACTTTTGAAGAAGGGGTATATACACCCAAGTGTGTCACCTTGGAGTGCCCCAGTCTTGTTTGTCAAGAAGAAAGATGGAACATTAAGATTGTAAATTAATTTCAGATAGTTGAATAAAGTGACTATTAAGAACAAGTATACTCTACCAAGGATTGATGATCTTTTTGATCAATTGAAGGATGCAAAGATATTTTCAAATATAGACCTCAGGTCAGGATACCATCAGGTAAGGATTAAAGAGGAAGATATCAACAAGGCCTTCAGGACAAGGTATGTTCATTATGAATTCACAGTGGTGCCATTTGGGTTGTCAATTGCACCAGTTGTTTTCATGTGCTTAATGAATGGTGTTTTCTGATAATATTTAGACAAGTTTGTCATTGTATTTTCAATGGAATTCTTATGTGCTCTAATTCATAAGAAGAGCATGAGCATCATTTGAGGATGGTGTTGCAAGTATTAAGGGAGCATCAGTTGTATGCCAAGTTGAGCAAGTGCTCATTTTATAAGAAACAAATTCATTATTTGGGATATATCATTTCAAAGGATGGGATAGCAGTGGATCCTGAGAAGATAGAAGCCATTAGAGAATGGTTAGTGCCAAATAATGTGACAGAGGTCAGATAATTCATGGGCCTTGCAGGCTACTATAAGATATTTATTAAAGGATTCTCAAATATTGCACACCCAATCACTTCCTTGCAAAGAAAGGGTGTGAAGTTTCAATGGACATTGGATTGTGAAAAGAGTTTCCAACACTTGAAACAATTACTAACAAGTTCTCCAATACAAGAATTGCAGACCCAAGTGAAGGCTTCATTGTATGCACAGATGCATGTAAAGAGGGACTTGGTGGAGTACTCAGTCAAAATGGGTTTGTTATATGTTATGAATCAAGGAAGTTGAAGGAGCATGAAATACACTATGCCACTCATGATTTGGAGTTGGCAGCCATAGTGCATGCCTTGAGGAAATGGATACACTACCTCATGGGGAAAATTTTTGAGCTGAGGACATACCATAATGGTCTGAAATATTTATTTGATCAGCCAACTCTAAATGCTAGTCAAACCATATGGTTAGAATTTCTAAGTGAATATGACTTTGATATAAAGCATATCAAGGGAAAAGAGAACAAAGTGGTTGATGCACTCAGCAGAAGAGTACATGAATTGCATAGTACAGCCATTAGCATGTACCAATCATATTTGAAGGACAGAATTGTAGAGGCTGCCAATTCATATTTGCAATACAAGGAATTAGTGGCAAAATTACAGCAAGGTATTTTGCAGCAGAAAATTGAGGAATACAAGCTAAATAATGATGAAATTCTCATGTACAGGGGCATAATTTATGTGCCAAATTCTCAGGAATTGAAAAATCTGATATTGAGAGAAATGCATAATGTGCCTTATGCTGGGCACCCAGGATATCAGAAAACTATTGCAGTTGTCAAGAGCCTGTATTATTGGCCAAGCATGAAGAAAGAGGTTGTTGATTTTATTGCCAGATGTTTGGAATGTCAAAGGGTAAAGGCTGAGCATAGACACCCAGCTGGTTTGCTACAGCCATTACCCATTCCTGAGTGGAAATGGGAAGTTGTAACCATGGATTTCATCACCAAACTTCCTAGAACAAACAAGCAACATGATTCTATCATGGTAGTGGTGGATAAGCTTACTAAAGCTTCCCATTTTGTTCCAGTTAATCTCACTCACAAGGAAGTGAACATTGTTGATGTTTATATGAAATAAATTGCTAGATTACATGGCATACACAAGAAAATTGTGTCTGACAGAGATCCAAAATTTACCTCAAAATTTTGGAAGGGATTATTTAATGGATTTGGAACAAATTTGAATTTTAGCACAGCTTATAATCCAGAATCAGATGGACAAACAGAGAGGGTGAATCAAGTGATTGAATATATGTTGAGGATGTACGTGATGGATAAACCATCAGAATGGGAAGACTACCTACACTTGGTAGAGTTTTCTTATAACAATGGGTACCAAGCATCTCTAAAGATGAGCCCATTTGAGGCACTTTATGGCAAAAATTGCAACACACCAGTAAGTTGGGATAACCCAAGAGATAGAGCAGTGGTTGGGCCAGATTTTCTCAGGGAAATGGAGGAACAAATGATAAAAATAAAACAAAATTTAAAGGTTTCCCAAGACAGGCAGAAAAGTTATGATGACAAAGGAAGAACTCACAGGGAATTTAAAGTGGGTGATCATGTATTCTTGAAAGTGAAGGCCAACAAAAGTTCCTTGAAGTTGGGAAATTGTTCAAAGTTAGTAGCTCGCTATTGTGGGCCATTTGAAATCCTAGAAAGGATTGGTCCAGTAGATTATATGATTGCATTGCCTACATATATGTCTTTTCATAATGTATTCCATGTATCATTTCTCAAGAAATATATACCTAATGCTAATCATGTTATTGATTCGAATGTGATCCAGGTGGAGCAAGAAGGTGCTTTCCAAGTGCATTCGATGCGCATTTTGGACTGGAAAGTCAAACAGATCTGGAATCGAGCCATAGGGATTGTAAAGGTACAATGGACCTGGTACGGTCCTGAGGACACTACTTGGGAGCATGAGGATGCAATGCAGGCAGAATACCCACATATTTTTGAGGATTTTTGAAATTTTGTTGTATGTGTGTACATGATGCACTGAGGACAGTGCATAAATTAAGGGGAGGGGATTATAATATCCCTAGGCTGAACCCAATTGTAAATATAAATACAAATGTATGTAAGCTGGTGAGTTGTTTGATATAATTTTGTATGCACATTTCATGTCATAGTGTGTGCATGTAATGCGCAGTAAAATGAGGAAGTGTGCACATTCCAGGATACCACGCGCAAAATCTTAAGTGCGTGTGATGTTGAGGCCAGGGATCCTTTGTGTCTATGACATGTTTTATAGGCTGGTGAGCCAGTTATTATAAGCTAAGATGCTTATGTTTTTATTAGGTCGGAGAGCCTAGATGTTAAAGTCCAATGCGCCTATTTTTGTGTTACAGGTATGAACTAACTGAGAGGGGGGGGGGGTGAATCAGTTAGTGTAGATTATTAACTATTTCTCTTCTTTTTAACTTTGAATCATTAATCTTAGTGGCAGTAAGTCTTTAGTGTGAGATTCAAAGTTATAAACACAAATCAGATAACATAAAGAATAGCAATCACACACAACATTCACTCACAAGTATGAGACACAGATTTTTCAAGAGGAAACCCAACCAGGGAAAAAACCTTGTCTTCTTAAGATGTTAAGCAAGCTTCAACTGCGTTACATCTCATCTTTTATGAGCACCAAGTCATAGAGGCTACAACCTCTGATTGCCAGCACCAACTGGCTGAGAGCACCAACTCCCACAGAATCCCAGCACCCACTGGGTGGAAGCACCGACTTCCTTTTTCCTTCAGCACCAACTGAGTGAAGGCACCAACCTTCAGATTCTACAAGAACCCACTTGCAGAGAAAGAGACATACGTCTCCCTAGCACCACCCTACCACCCTTATTTGCCAAAATAAATATTGCTCAAATCAACTTATTCATTCTGATATAGCTTGCTTACCCTTTCTGCTGATCTACTCTGCATTCTTCACTGTCTCTGATTTGCTGCTCTACCTCACTGTCCTCTGCAGCCCATTCTCAGCTTCTTCTCCTGTCACGCAGATTCTCCTCCTTCTTTTCTCACATCCAGAGCTCTCTTTCTCTCTCACGTCCACACATTCCCTCTTCGTACCAGCGCATTATATTGTTTTTCCATATGCAGAGGTGTTCCTTGCTTTTCTCAATTCCAACTGCAGTTTCCCTTTCTTTCATTCTTTCTTCTGCTTTTCGCATGCCAGCATTCTCCCTGATTTTCTGAACTGGCTCTTTGCATGCCTCCTCTACGCATGCCACATCATGCAACACTGTGTTCCTCCTGTCTTAACTTCCAGTCTAATTTTAGACTGAACGTCCTTCTCCTTTTCTCAACTCCAACTGCAGTTTCCCTTTCTTTCATTCTTCTTTCTGCTTTTCGCATGCCATCATTCTCCTTGATTTTCTGAACTGGCTCTTCGCATGCCTCCTCTACGCATGCCACCTCATGCAATGCTGTGTTCCTCCTGTCTTAACTGCTAGTCTAATTTTAGACTGAAAGTCCTTCCACCGTCCAGAGTGATTAGAGAAACCCAACTGGAAAACTCTTCCAGACTTGTCAAAGCAGATGAAGGACCCCCGCAAAACCCTGGATTTAGCGATGTCAAGCTCCGTTGATTGTGCATTATATCCATTTGATGCTGGCCACACCGATCACGTTGTGAATGGCATCATTCGTGTTGTTTCTTAAAGAACTCGATTGGTAACTTCTGCTTCTAGTCATGGCCGTGGCTAAGGCGTGCTTTTTTATCAGCAAAGATCCAGCGATGTTTCAACATAGTTTCCAGTACTGTGTTTCAGCCCAGCGCTGTGTTTCAGCATAAGTTCCAGCTCTGTTTCAGCATTGTGTTTCTGCATCTGTGTTTCAGCATTGTGTTTCTTCATCTGTGTTTCAGTATCTGCGTTCCAGCATCTGTGTTCCAGCATCTGTGATTCAGCTTCTGTGTTCCAGCTCTATTTCAGCATTGTGTTTCTGCATCTGTGTTTCAGCATCTGTGTTCCAACATCTGTGTTCCAGTTTCTATGTTCCATCATTTGTGTTCCAGCACTTGTGTTCCAGCATTTGTGTTCCAGCACCTGTGTTTCAGCATCTGTGTTTCAGCATCTGTGTTCCAGCATTTGTGTTCCAGCTTCTATGTTCTAGCATTTGTGTTCCAGCATTTGTGTTCCAGCACTTGTGCGTGCTCCATAACCAACTGATTGCCATCAATGACAACCTTGACTGTCTGTGTCATCTCTGCTATAGCCATATTTCCAACAATCTCCCCCTTTGGCATTGATGGCAATATGTCTTTCATTGCTCCCCCTTTGACATCAAGGGCAAAGGGTTAAACTGTTCTCCTCAAGCTCCCCCTGACTTTGTGAACTCAACGGTAATACCTGGGAAAGGCATCAGCTTTGATCTCTATGTATTTTCACTTGCTGCCATTTTACCATGTTCAGTAACCAGGCTTCTTGTGAAAAGATCCTTTGGACCTGCGCTCCTCTAATCAATCATCTATGCTCTGTCTTTATGCTCAAAAGAAACTCTTTTCATCTACAATCTTCTTCGTTCTGYTGTACATCTTCAGTTTTGTGCATGTCAAAGATGTTTAGAGCTATGCTCCCCCTATCAAGATAACCCCAAGAACCCGGTCATGAGGAACCAATCTGGAATTATCTCAAAATCATGTGTGCTCTCTCTATGTTAGCTAAGAGGATGATGCACGTTTTGTCTTCCTACTTGCAGCAACCTGTGCAGACATCTAATTTTTCTCAAGCCTGATTCGCAAATTTTCTTCACAGTCCTCAATCTTCAATCTGGCCTCCATGCTGCTCTCAAACAGTCTTCTTATGCATGGGGTCTGCCCTGTTTTGAATGGCTGAGGATACTTTCCTTTTATATAATTCAATAAGCATCATATGTTTCAGATTCACGTTACAGACTCACGTTTATTACTTCATGAACACTGCTTATAAAAATTTCCATCTTTACTGCTCATGACCAAACTCAACACAGCTACACTCATATATTCAATACTGGTATAAAGACCAAAATTTCTCTTCAGGCGATCTGTTAAGCACACGCTCCCCCTGACAAAGTGTAGAGGTTAGTTAGAGAAGGGTAGGACACCCATCTTCTGTCTGAGGTATTCAAATTGTGCCTTGGGTAATGGTTTGGTAAATAGATCAGCAATCTGCTCCGTGGAGGGAATGTACTGCAACTGTACCACTTTATTGGAAACCTGATATTTTAAGAAATGATACTTCAGAGGTATATGCTTTGTCTTGGAATGAAGGACTGGATTCTTGGAAACACTAATGGTACTTGTATTATCACAGTGAAGAGGAATGGGTTCTTCATATGTTACCTTCAAGTCTGCAAGAGCTTGTATCATCCATATTACCTGAGTACAACATGCAGTAGCTGCAATGTATTCTGCTTCTGTGGTAGACAAAGCTATAGATCTTTGCTTCTTGCTTATCCATGCTACTAACGAATCACCCAAGAAGAATGCACCTCCACTAGTGCTCTTTCTCTCATCTACACAATTTTCCCAATCTGCATCTGAATATGCCATCAGCTGAAAATTTTGATTTCTTGGGTACCACAAACCATAAGACAGAGTGCCTTTCAGATATTTGAAAATTATTTTGACAGCTACTAAGTGACTCTGTTTAGGGGCAGCTTGAAATCTTCCAACCATCCCAACAGCATGCATTATGTCTGGTCTTGTTATAGTGATGTATAGCAAACTTCCCATCATAGATCTGTACAGCCTTTGATCCACT